>CACTHL010000028.1:0-128791 GCA_902712375.1 Dioscorea dumetorum
TATATAATAATGTAGTGTGCGTGGGGCATATACATATCATTATTTTTTCCGAGCTATCAAGCTGAGCTTGGATCGAACTCAACTCAGCTCAAGCTCGGGTCTGAAAATAAGTTTTAGCTGAACAAAATCAAGCTCAAACCTTGCCTCAAAAGTCAATCCAAGTTTAATTCAAGCTTTTTTGAATCAAGCTCCTTGGCAACTGTTTAATCTTTAAAAAGCCCTAGGTGTGTCATTGCAAGATGATACATACTTTTTTCCAAGAAAAACGCCTATGACTTTGCTAAATTATTCTTTACCATTGTCACTCAGAAAGTTTCATTTTCTTGAAATTGTTTTTCTAACATGGTATAAAAATGTTTTAAAATCTCTTCTACTTCAGATTTTTCCCTTAGCAAATACACCTAATTTATCCTCATATGATCATCATGAAGCTAACAAACCATTTTTTCATAAAGTGTTGGAAACCCGAGATGGTCCCCAAACATCATTGTGGTTTGGTTTCAGAGTGAGAAAATGAGTGGTGGTGTTTGGCTAACTTGCCTGTCTCACACTGAAATGGAGATGGACTTTTATTTTTAAACAAAGTAGGAAACTGGTGTTTTAAATAATGAATGCTTGGATATCCTAATTGATAATGCTATAGCATAACATCACTAGAAACAGAAATAAATTGAAAATAAGTAGCTTGTACTTGTTTTCTCAAGTCAACTCCATTTTCAAAGAAATAGAGACCTCTGTTTCTTCAGCGTTGCCAATCATCCTCCCAATAGCAGATCCTCTAACTCACGCTGTAAAGAATAGAAATTAAGTTAGCGCTTGAGAACATTAGTGGACTTACTGATTGGCAAAAGATTAAAGGACAACTCAGGCACATGACGAACATTATGCAGAGTTAAGGAAGTAGATATACCCACGGATCCTGTCCCAGCTATTGCTGAGAGAGAACAATCAACAATTTTATTTTTTTTATTCCCTGAACAAGAATCGTAAGTCGATATAAGATTGGAACAACTTGTTATATGATCAATCGGTCAAGAGTCTATGGTCCAAGTGTTGGTTTGACTTGAATTGTGACTAAGGAGAGTAGTAATAGAGATATCTTTCCGAGGCAAAGAACCAAAGGGATTTACACTAAATTGTGGAGATTGGAAAAGTTTGTACTAGTGCTCTAGCTGTTCTTTTTGTGAATTTGATGCTTCTGGATGACTTGATGCCCTCGGACATCCCAAAAGAAATTTCTACAGTTGTTTCAGGCAAATCTGTGATTCCACATCACTGTTTAATTTTAGAAGAAATACATTAAAAATTTCATATTACTTGAAAGTGGAAAACAGTAGAATGTATAGAGAGGCATGACAACAAATCTGTCATTGATTCCCATAATTCTAGCGACAGAAAAAGCTAATAAAATATACTTGTAATAATAATGGAGATTATAGGTATCTTGTTATTTCAGAGAAGGTAATAAAACATCAACAAAATCAGAAACTTAATTTCTGCAAAGTAGGAATGATTTTGTGACCTATTGTTCCTAACTATTTGACAGAATTCAAATAAGAGAGTGTTTCAAAATTGGTTCAAGTAACCTCCTAGGCATTTTAAGGTCTATGGGCTGCATTTAAGGTAGCGGGTTAAAAAACAGAATGCTTAAATGGGGTGGACTTGACAAATTGCCAGATGCTGCCCTAGCTACTGCAGGAACTAGTCTATGAACCTTTTGGTGCTAACATTATTTATTCACCATCTTGTTGTCAATATTGTCGTACTGGTCTGCTTGTAAGCCTTTTGGTTACAAATGGATAGGATGTAGTAATAAATTATCATTATGTTGTAGTTCTAACTTTTACCAATACAAGGTTTTCATTTTTTGTAATGAATTGATTATAGACATGGGCAGTAAGGCAGCATATTGTTCTCTGTAACTGATGCAAATAGATCCCTATTTATCATGCAAGTAGCAAATGAATTCCCAATGTTTTAACATATCTACTTCACAAAGTTTCACAAAATTATTATTCTGGTTTTTCAGGACTGGTTCTGACCCAGAACTTGGGGCAGTTGCAACTGGTTCTCACATTGATGCCATTCCTTATTCAGGAAAATATGATGGGGTTGCTGGTGTCTTGGGTGCTCTTGAAGCAATAAATGTGCTGAAAAGGTGTGTAATTTGCCTGCTCATCTTCATGGGAAAGATTTGGCATTAATTGTAGCTTTCTATATTTCCTACTTTAAAGTCTTAACATATCCATGTTTTCCATTACTCAAACTTTGTCTCAAAAACGATGCTCTGAAATTAAATATTATTTTTGATATAATTTGGTAATATAATGGATACTAACCATGTATCGTACTTGAATATGCAAATCTAAATACAAACATGCAAAGTCATTAACTACTAGAAACTTTTTAGTGTTTGGTCAGGGGATGAAAGACTGGGGTTAAGGGAATCTTTTTCAAAATTGGGTTAGAGAGAACACTTTTATTTGAGTAGACTAAACTTTGGCTTAATTAGCCCTAATCAAAGTGAAATAGTTTAAGATAAAAATTTACTTTTCTAGTTAATTAATGTGGTTTACTGTAAGGGCACGGTTTGGTCAAGTAGTATTTAAGATATTGTTCCTATGAGGGCTATGTTTTTGAGCACTGATTACTTGCAATTAATGGTTATCTGAGCAGATTTATGTTAAGTAAAGAAATTAAAGCAGATGAACTAAAGAAATTGTAACCGAGCAAAATTGTGGAGAAAAGTAAGCTGTATTTTTTCCTATGTCAATTGCATCTTTAGGGATATATATATATATACATACACACATGTATACAAGAGTCCCAATAGGAAAGTCTTGTAATATGGGAATAGCTATGAGTTAGCCTCTGGATTAGGCACAGACTTGTTAATCCTAAACTAGGTCAATACTATAATAGAAAGACAGCTAAGTTTGACAGCTAAGTTTGACAGCTAACACTCCCCCTCAAGCCAGAGCATAGATGTTTATCATGCACAGCTTGTTACTCGATCTAAGGAAGTCTTCCTTCTTAAGTGCTTAAGTAAATATATCATCAATTTGATCTCTTGAAGGTGTAAAAGGAGTGCAAATCTTCTTATCAGTAACTGCATTTCTCATAAAATGACAATTGATTTTGATGCGCGTTGTTCGTTCATGAAAAACAGGATTGCTTGCAATATGAATTGCTGCTTGATTATCACAATGCATAGGAATAGGATCTGAAAAGGTGATATTGAAATCTTTAAGGAGATCTATCAACCAAATCAGTTCACATGTGGTATGAGCCATGTTACCGTATTCTGCTTCAGCACTAGATCTTGATATAGCTGTCTGCTTTTCACTTTTCCAAGTTACTAGATTCCCACCTACAAAGGTACAATAATCTGATGTAGATTTTCTCTCACTCTTATCACTAGCATAGTTAGCGTCAGAATAGCCAACTAATTTCACATACTTCTTCTTTTTGAACTATAATTCTTTTCTTGGAGATTTCTTTATAAATCTCAAAATGTTGCAGGTAGCCTCCCAATGACTCTTCTTAGGTTTATTCGTAAATTGACTAATCAAGCCCACAGCATGCATAATGTCCGGTATAATAATTGTTATGTAGATAAGCTTCCCAATAAATCTTCTATATTGTCCGTAGTGTGCAAAGTCATCATCCTTCTTCCACAAGTCTAGATTAGGTTTCATTGGAGTATCTAATGGTTTTGCACCTAGTAAACTTGTTTCTTGTAATAGATCAGTTGCATACTTCCTATGAGACAGTAGTACTACACTTTTTTTACTACAGGAAACTTCAATACCAAGAAAGTATCTTAATTGACGCAGATCTTTGGTGACAAATTATTGCTGCAAGTGCTTCCTAACTGCTTCATTGCCATTTACATCACTACCTGGCAAGAGTATATCATCAACATAAACATTAAGTACTACAATCCCTGATGAACTATGTTTCACAAATACCGAATGATTAGCTTGACTTTGCTTGAATCCTGCTGCAAAAACAACTTGACTGAATTTATCAAACCATGCTCTAGGACTCTGCTTTAATCCATAAATAGCTTTATTTAGCTTACATACTAAGTGAGTCCCCCTTTGAGCAACAAAGCCAGGCGGTTGCTCCATATCAATTTCCTTATTTAAGTCTCCATAGAGAAGCGCATTCTTGACATCTAGTTGATACAGTGGGCAATCATGATTGACTGCAATAGAGATGAGCGCACGAATAGAATTCAGTTGAACAACAAGAGAGAAGGTTTCAAATAAATCGATGCCTGGTGTTTGCGCGTATCCTTTGGCAACCAGTCGAGCTTTATATCGGTCATAGAGCCATTAGGGTTGTATTTGACAGTAAAGACCCAACGATAGGCAACAGGTGAAACTCCTTCAAGTAAAGGTACCAAGTCCCATGTGTGTTTACTAAGAAGAATGGACATTTCCTCATTCATGGCATGTTTCCAATGAGGATCTTAAACTGCCTCTGGATAATTCTTAGGAATATATATTGACAGGGATAAAGCGAAACAACGAAAAACAGGACCAAGGTGAGTAAAGGAAACAACAATATCAATAGAATGTTGGGTACAAGAACGTTTACCTTGTCGGAGAGCTATGGGCAAATCATCAGGATCATCAACAGAATACAATGAAGGAGATGGCTGTGAGACAGGAGGAGTTTGCAAATTATTTCGTCTGGTGTAAACTTGTAAAGGTTTTGAAGGAGGAAGGTTTGCGGGAGATGGTGTTACTGTGGTAGGAAAAAGAACTGATTCTGACTTCAGAGTTTTAAAAAAATGATTCTGACTTGAAAAACATGACAGTAGCTGAAATAAATATTTTTTTTACACTGGATCATAACATTTATAACCTTTTTGAATTCGACTACACCCTAAGGAAACACAACGGACAGCTCTAGGAGACAACTTATCCGTACTAGTTCAAATAAATGAGCGAAGCAGACACACCTAAAACTTCGAGGAGTTAAAGAAAATAATGGAGAATTTGGGAAAAGATAGTTAAAAGGAATGTCACCTTAAAGAGCAGAAGGTGGCATTCGATTAAAGAGAAATCCACCGGTGAAAACAGCATCACTCCAAAGATATTTGGGTACATTCATTTGAATCATAATAGTACGGGCAACATCGAGAGGATGTCTGTTTTTTACGTTTTGCCCCACCACTCTGTTGTGGAGTATAAGTACATATTTGGTGAATAGTGCCATTAGTAGAAGAAAACTGAGAGAAGTCAGTTTTCATATATTCTAAAGATATTATCAGATCGTAAAACACGAATTCTAGTAGAAAAATTGAGCCTTTATTTCATTATAAAAGGTTTGAAATACATTAAAAACAAAAGACCTGTCTTTTAAGAAATAAATCCAAGTCATACTAGAATAATCATCCACAAATGTAGTAAAATATTTATGACCAGACAAAGTAGGATGACGACAAGGACCTCATACATCGGAGTGAACTAGATCAAAAGGAGTTAAACTTCGACTCTCTTTAGAAGGAAAAGATGCTTTGTGATTGTTAGCTGTCAATCTTAGTTGTGTTTCTATTTTCGTATTTACTTAGTTTAAAATTGACAGATTTGTGCCAAATTCATAGGCTAATTTATAGCTATTTCCATATTACTAGACTTTCCTATTAGGACTCTTCTATGCATGTGTGTGTGTATATATATATATATATCCCAAGAGATTTAATTGACATAGGAAAAAATACATCGTACTTTTCTCCACAATTTTGCTTGTTTACATGGTATCGAGAGAGGGTTTATTCTAACCTTAAAAATTTTCTTTTCTTGTGAGGGTTAATCAATTTTCTCTTGTGTGATTGATTTCTTGTACCTCTAGGTTTGAGGTTGTATCTTTGTTTGAGGTTGTGTATTTTTTTTTTTTTACTTGAATTTGTAATTCAAGATGACGAGATAGCATGACCAACTCTGATTCACATGCTTCGTTGGAATTACCATAAAGTTTAATGGCAGAAATTATGCCCTTTGGTCTCTAGCGTTTCGTAACTTCCTTGGTTCTCAAGGTCGTGATCATCATCTAGTTCAAACAATGGCGGACATTAAGGATTCCAAATATGTAGACTGGCGTTAATCTAATTGTGTAGTGAAAACATGGCTGCTGAATTCCTTGGAAAAGGAGATGTGGGACTCTATCAAAGAGATGTTCTCCAATGATGGTAATAATTCTCATATTTTCTCTTTGTTGCAACAACTTGTTGATAATAAACAAGGTGAAAAATCCCTTCCTGAATTTTTTGCTGCCTATGAAGCAATTATCAATGAATTCCGTGAATTGCAACCCCTCTCTATACATTTAGAAACTCAAAAACGTCAATGGGAAAATCTCTTTGTTTGTGGATTTCTTATGAATCTTAATGACCAGTATACTACTCTCATAAGTCAATTACTTGGAGATAGCACTAGGCCGGCTCTTCAATCAGCTTTCTCTCACTTGCAATCAGCCTCATTAACTCTATCATCCTCAATTGTTACTATTGAATATTCTGCTATGGTGGCATAAGGGCGTGGGCACAATAATGGCAACGGTGAAGGGCGTGATAGATAATGTGATTTTTGTCGCAAAAGAAATCATGCGATGAAGCACCTTGGGACAAACATGATAAACTTGATTGAGCTACCAAACGTACCAAAAGGCACAATACTCCTAATGCACATTTGCTACCAAAACTTCTAATGGATCAGCTTCTTCAGTTAGACTGAGGATGTTATTCAGATTTCTAAAGTGGAGTGTGAATGGTTAATTCGCTCACAACCTAATTATGTTCTCTCATATTCTCCAAATAGGTACCGCTGCACTCGCAACTCTTTCCACTAATTCTTGGTTAATAGATTCAGGTGCGTCAAATCATATGACTGGTGATTAGCGCTAATTTAATAATTTTACTCGTCAATCACTGTCACCTATTACTTGTTGCTAATGGGTCTGTTTCTCTTTGTTTCTGGTTTTGATCTTTGTTCATTCCCTTTCGCTTACACTTAACCAAGTCTTACATGTTCCCAAATTATCATTCAATCTCCTTTCAGTGAATCAAATCACAAAAGTGTTAAATTGTTCTATAACCTTCTTTCCTACTCATTTATTTTTCAGGATCTCGAGACGAATACATTGATTAAACACGGCTCTGAATCGGGAGGTGTTTACTATCTTAATTCTTCTATTCCTGCTGGAGTGTCTCCTTAGGATTGGCATTGTCATCTAGGTCGTCTTAGTTTTTCTAAACTTAAAAAAATTAGTGCCTTTCGTTGAATCTGTTTCTCTAAAAAATTGTGATGCATGCCAAGTAGGGAAAACATCACTGTAGCGAGTAAAATTGTGGAGAAAAGTAAACTGTGTGTATTCAATTACATCTTTAGGGATATATATACACACATGTATACAAGAGTCCTAATAGGAAAATCTAATAATATGGAAAAAGCTATAAGTTAGCTTATGAATTTGGCACAAATCTGTCAATTTTAAACTAGGTAAGTACTATAATAGAAAGACAACTAAGATTGATATCTAACACTCCCTCTCAAGCTGGAGCATAGATGTCTATTATGCGCAGCTTGTTACTCAATCTAAGGCAGCCTTCCTTCCTAAAGCGCTCCAGTAAATATATTAGCAATTCGATCTTTTGAAGGTGTAAAAGAAGTGCAAATCTTCTTATCAGTAACTGCATTTCTCACAAAATGACAATCGATTTCGATATGCTTTGTCCATTCATGCAAAATAGGATTGCTTGCAATATGAATTGCAGCTTGATTATCATAATGCATAGGAATAGGATCTGAATAGATGATATTGAAATCTTTAAAGAGAGCTCTGGGCAAATCATCTAGATCATCAACAGAATGCAATGAAGGAAATGGCTGTGAGACAGGAGGAGTTTGCAAATTATTTCGTATGGTGTAAACCTGTAAAGGTTTTGAAGGAGGAAAGTTTGCGGGAGATGGTGGTACTGTGGTAGGAAGGGGAACTGATTCTTTAACTTTATAGTTTTGAAAAAATGATTATGACTTGAAAGCGTGACATAAGCTGAAACATTTATTTTTCTGACACTGGATATTAACATTTATAACCTTTTTGAGTTCGAGAATACCCTAAGAAAGCACAACGGACAACTCTAGGAGACAACTTATCCATACCGGTTTCAAATAAATGAACGAAATAGATACACCGAAAAATTCGAGGAGTTAAAGAAAATAATGGACAATGTGGGAAAAGATAGTTAAAAGGAATGTCACCTCCAAGAGTAGAAAATGGCATTCGATTAATGAGAAATCCAGCGGTGAGAACAACGTCACTCCAAAGATATTTGGGTACATTCATTTGAATCAGTACGGGCAACATCGAGAAGATGTCTGTTTTTACATTCTGCCACGCAATTCTGTTGTGGGGTATGGGCACATGATGTTTCGTGAATAATGCCATTAACAAAACAAAAATGATAGAAGTCAGTTTTCATATATTCCAAAGCATTATCGGATCGTAAAACACAAATACTAGTGGAAAACTGAGCTTTTATTTCATTATAAAAGGTTTGAAATACATCAAAAACAAAAGACCTGTCTTTTAAGAAATAAATCAGACCTGTCTTTTAAGAAATAAATCCAAGTCATACAAGAATAATCATCCACAAACGTAATAAAATACTTATGATCGGACAAAGTAGGATAATGAAAAGGACCCCATACATCGGAGTGAACAAGATCAAAAGGATTTGAACGTCGACTCTCTTTAGAAGGAAAATGCTCTCTGTGATGTTTTCCTACCTGACATGCATCACAATATTTTAGAGAAACAGATTCAACGAAAGGCACTAATTTTTTTAAGTTTAGAAAAGCTAAGACGACCTAGATGACAATGCCAATCCTAAGGAGACACTCCGGCGAGGAACGGAAGAATTAAGATAGTAAACACCCCCCGATTCGAGCCGTGTTCAATCAATGTATTCGTCTCGTAGATCCTGAAAAATACAATGAGTAGGAAAGAAGGTTATAGAACAATTTAAAACTTTTGTGATTTGATTCATTGAAAGGAGATAGATGATAATTTGGGAACATGTAAGACTTAGTTAAGTGTAGCGAAGGGGAATGAACGGTATCAAAACCGAGAGACGGTAGAAAGCAGACCCATTAGCAACAGTAATAGGTGACGGTGATTGACGAGTAAAATTATTAAATTGGTGCTAATCACCGAGTCATATGATTTGGCCCTTTTGAATCTATTAACCAAGAATTAGTGGAAAGAGTTGCGAGTGCAGCGGTACCTATTTGGAGAATATGAGAGAACATAATTAGGTTGTGAGCGAATTAACCATTCACACTCCACTTTAGAAATCTGAATAACATCCTCGGGTCTAACCGAAGAAGCCGATCCATTAGAAGTTTTGGTAGCAATGTTTGCATTAGGAGTATTGTGCCTTTTGGTACGTTTGGTAGCTCAATCAAGTTTATCATGTTTGTCCCAACATGCTTCACCGAGTATGATTTCTTTTGCCACAAAAATCACATTATCTATCACGTCCTTTTTTGTTGCCATTATTGTGCCCACGTCCTTATGCCACCATAGCAGAATATTCAACGAGAACAGTTGAAGATGATAGAGTTAATGAGGCTGATTGCAAGTGAGAGAAAGCTTATTGAAGAGGCCGGCGTAGTGCTATCTCCAAGTAATTAACTTATGAGAGTAGTATCTTGGTCATTGAGATTCATAAGAAATCCACAAACAAAGAGATTTTCCCATTGACGTTTTTGAGTTTCTAAATGTATAGAAAGGGGCTGCAATTCACGGAATTCATTGATAATTGCTTCATAGGCAGCAAAAAATTCAGGAAGGGATTTTTCACCTTGTTTATTATCAACAAGTTGTTGCAACAAAGAGAAAATACGAGAATTATTACCATCATTGGAGAACATCTCTTTGATAAAGTCCCACATCTCCTTAGTAGTTGTTATCAATCCAACGGAGGCAACAATCTCAGGTTCCAAGGAATTCAGCAACCATGTTTTCACCGCACAATCGGATTGATACCGACCGCATATTTGGAATCATTAGTGCCTGCCATTGTTTGAACTAGATAATGATCACGACTTTGAGAACCAAGCAAGGTAGGAAACGCTTGAGACCAAAGGGCATAATTTCTGCCATTAAACTTTATGGTAGTTCCAACAAAAGCATATGAATTAGAGTTGGTCATGTTATCTGTCATCTTGAATTACGAATTCAAGTAAAAAAAAAAAAAAATACACAGCCTCAAATAGAGATACAACCTCAAACCTAGAGGTACAAGAAATCAATCACATAAGAGGAAATTGATTAACCCTCACAATAAAAGAAAATTTTTGAGGTTCAAATAAACCCTTTATGGTACCATGTAAATGAGTAAAATTGTGGGGAAAAGCAAGTTGTATTTTTTTCCTATGTCAATTACATCTTTTGGGATATATATTTAAATCCACACCCACGTGTACAAGAGTCCTAATAGGACAGTCTAGCAATATGGAAAGAGCTATATGTTAGCCTATGAATTAGGCACAGATCTATCAATCCTTAACTAGGTAAATACTGGTAGCTGTTTATATACACTCTTGTATGTATACGTATTCATTCATGTATACTTGTACATATACAGTACCGTATATGGTACTATATTTGCTTATATGTACACACTCTCTTCATCAGTAATGATAAGGTGGGAGGATTACACTCTCCTTTCTCTATCATGGTATTAGACGGTGAGGTTTGATCCCTCCGGCCTTCTCTCCGATAGCCTTCCGTTAACCCCTCCGGCAGCTCACTTTCTTCTTCTTCAGTAGCACCAGAATCCCCACCTTCTTTTCTTCTTCTTCCATAGCACCGGCAGCCCGCTACCCCACCTTTTTCTTCTTCTTCTGTAGCATCGGCAACTTGCATCATTGTAGTTAGTTATTGTCTATCTATCATTCTATCACCACTATGGTGCGCACCTAGTTTTCTGGCTCTATCAAGACCTTTCTGTCTGACTCTGGAGGTGAATACAATTCTCAGGCCTTTCGTGCCTTTTTGGCTTTTAAGGGCACCTTGCCTCAATTATCTTATCTTGGAGCTCATCCACAGAATGGAGTCGCTGAGCGTAAGCATCGTCACATCTTAAAGACAACCCGTGCTCTATTACTTGGTGCTTTTCTTCCTCCTCATTTCTGGGTGGACACAGTTAATACTGTTGTTTATCTTATTCACTTACAACCATCCTCTCACCTTTAGCATCGTAGCCCCGGTGAATATCTATATGGCACTCATCCTCACATTCCTGTTTTTGGTTGTCGGTGTTTTGTCTTGCTTTCACCTCGAGAGCAGACCAACTTCACTGTCCAATCTATTTCTTGTGTTTTCTTGGGATACAGTCTTGAGCATAAAGGCTATCGTTGTTATGATCCTATCACTCGTCGTATTCGCATCTCTCGTGATTTCACCGAAGTGGGCACCGAAGTGGCCGAGATGGCCACTTCTAGCTCACTTCGGTGTGTTTGTTTCATTGATTTGGACTCGGAAGTGATGATGTGACAACTTCTTTGTTCGGCCACTTCGGTGTCTGACTTCAGCTGGAAAAATCCCGAAGTCACGGCTTCAGCCCACTTTGCAATATTTTTCAATGATAAATAAAATAATTATTACCATGGTAATGAAATAATTAAATCACTACCCTCACTAACTAATAATTAAGCAAAATATATTAACCGATTTAATTTAATTTAATAGCATGGTATTAAATTAATTATGTGGTGTGCAAAGTTTTTAATTTAATAAATAAATTATTTATTACCATTGTAATAAAGTAATTAAATCATTTAATTAAATCATATGATGTAATTAAACATGTGTGAAAGGCATGAAGGGGTAACTTTACCCCACTCACCGAAAAGTGATGAAGTGGGATTTTTCAAATACCTACTTCAACCATCCAAACACAGGAAGTGGTCTCCGAAGTCCAGTTTTCAGCTTGAACCAAACACACTGAAGTGGATAGTTCCAGCTGAACTGTTCACTTCCACTGAAGTGTCATTTCTAGACTTCCACCACTTCGGTAATTCACTTCCGAACCAAACGGCCCCTGAGTCTCCTTCTCCCACAGTCCCTCTGTCCTTTCTCTTTCCTCCTCATTCTACTGAGTACACTTTGTCTGTTTCTTCTCCTTGCCCTATTCCCTTTTCTCCAGAGCTTCTATCTCATTCTTCTCCTATTCACTTTCCTTCTTTATCTATGATTCTTCCTCCTGCTCATCCGCCTGTTCGTTTCACTTAGCACCTTCGGGAACTTGTCACATCTTCCTCTCCGCCGGCCTGCTCCAACGCTACTCCTACTATTGATCCCACATCTGAGGTACCATCTCACCCTTATTCTTTACGTGATCGCTCCTCCTTACATCCTCTTGACCGTTATGCCTCTGTTAGCACCAGTCTCACTTGTTCATGAGCGAGGAACCTACAGGGAGGCAGTTTAGTCACCTGAGTGGCAGCATGCCATGGCAGAGAAGCTTGATGCCTTATCTCGGACTCACACCTGGGATTTAGTTCCTCTCCTTTCTCATGCTGTTCCTTTCACCTGTCGTTGGATCTCTTTGGGTGAAAACCCGTTACGATGGGTTCCTTGGGCGTTATAAAGCGCGTCCGGTTGCTCGTCGTTTCCGGTAGGAGCACGGTCGTGATTATGAGGAAACCTTTGCTCCGGTGGCCCATATGCACATTGTTCGCACATTGATTGTTGTTACGGCGTACGTGGATGGTCCTTTCATCGGCTTGATGTGAAGAATGCATTTCTTCACGGAGACTTAAAGGAGGAGGTCTACATGACTCCTCCTCTCGGTCTTCATTGTCCCAGGGATCTCTTTGTCGTCTATGTCTTGCTTTTTATGGTCTCAAACGGGCTTCACGGGCTGGTTTGAGAGATTCAAGTTTTTGTCGTTAAAGGCTGCTTGGCTTCTTGCCGGCATTCATGATCCAGTAGTATTTGTTCATACCTCGTCTCGTGGTCGTACTATCCTTCTTCTTTATGTGGACGACATGATTTTTCTTGGGGATGACTTTGCTCACATTACCTTTGTGAAACGAAGCTGCGTGACACTTTCTTGATGAGCGATTTAGGTGCGCTTCGTTACTTCCCGGGTATTGAGATAATTTCTCATTCTGATGGTTATTGCCTCTCTCAGCAGCGCTACACTCTTGATCTCCTTGCTCAATCTGGTTTGACTGATACCCGTACAGCCGCTACACCGATGGAGTTACATTTGCAGCTACAAGCTTCTGATGGTCTTCCTTTAGCTGACCTCTCACGCTATCGACATCTGGTTGGCAATCTGGTTTACTTGACTGTTACCCGTCTTGATATTTTCCATGCAGTTCATATCCTCAGTCAGTCGTTGCGTCTCCTTCTTCTGTTCATTATGCTCATCTTCTTCGGGTCTTGCGCTATCTACGTGGCATTGCATCTCGTAGTTTGTTCTATTCTCGACTATCCACACTTTAGCTACACGCATATTCTGATGCTACTTGGGCCAGTTCCCTTGATGATCGAGTCTCTGTTGCTGGCTACTGTGTTTTTTTTGGGTCTTCTCTTATTGTTGGAAGACCAAGAAACAGGCGATTGCTGTTAAGTCCAGTGCTGAGGTTGAGGTTCGCGCTTTGGCTTCTATTTAGGAGGTACTCTGGTTTCGTTCTATCATTCAGGATTTTGGTGTATTGATTTCTGCTCCTACTCCTATTCACTGTGACAGTACTGGTGCCCTTCAGATTGCTATTGATCCGGTCAAGCATGAGCTGACCAAACACATCGGTGTGGATGCTCACTTCACTCGATGTCATGTACCCACTCACTCCGTGTCTTTTTACTATCTTCCCACAGAGGTCCAGGTGACTGACTTTTTTACTAAGCCCCAGACGGGTGATCAGCATCTTTTTCTGTTATCCAAACTCAAAATGTGCGATCCGACTTGAGTTTTAGGGGGGGTGTTAGATGTATATATACACTCTTATATGTATACGTATTCATTCATGTATACTTGTACATCTACAATACCGTATATGGTACTATATTTGCCTATATGTACACACTCTCTTCATCAGTAATGATAAGGTGGGAGGATTACACATTCTCCTTTCTCTATCAAATACTAGAATAAAAAATAGCTAAGTTTGACAGCTAACGGGAACTATGATTAACATGAACTAAGGGTGTGATTGATGGCTTGGGGCAAGGATTCAGATTTAAATATTTCTTGGATTTGGGTTCTCTACGATGAAGAATTGAAGCTCCTGTATTAATTTCTTTTCTGCTAGGTTTAATCATTTCTAAAGGTGAATTATCCTAAGGTTCTTGCTATTTCCTTTTAGAATATAGCAAATGATCCAATTCAGACCAATCCTTACTTCCGGGTAATTGTGTTTGAGTAGATCTTTTAAGATATGTGATAATCCAAGGTATCCTCAAGTGATTTTAGTCTAAAACTTAAGGTACGAGTTCTTAGCTTTCCAACGTCAAAGTTCACCTTTTTGTTTTTCCTTTGGCATCTAAGATCAAGTAAATGAGAGGCCTGACACATTCACAAGTGTTGAAAACCATCAAAATTGAATCAAAATCAATCAAACATTAATAAGATAATATAAATGAGAACTTCATCATTTATTGGATCATTAGGCTACTTCTAATCCTAGAATAGAAGTATTTAATTTCTCATGTTCAATACACAAACCATGGAACTCGATCTAAACATTAGGCAAGCAAGAATAAAGAATAGGAGAAAAGGAAACTCTGTCCTCTAAACAAGGGTTATGCAGCTTGCTTGCCACTTGATGAATACCAGCTTGATCTTCAATCTTCTTCCTTCTTAGATGGCTCCTAGCGTTCCTTATGTCTTGGGGGAGATCAAGCCTCAGCCACCATGCCCAGATTCCTTTATTTCAAAACCCTTTTTTGTTGTTTAATCTAAGTAGAGCTTTTAGTTAGGGTTTTGCTAGTAGTACAAAAAATGGGTGTGCAGCGTAACATGGGTGGGTCATGTTTCTTTTTCTCTTGCGAATTTGAAACTTCTGGTACACGAGTAAGGAGCACAGGTTGGCAGTGTTTCTTTCTGGTCTTCCTTTTGTGCTTTTTTCATACTTTAAAGCTGGTCCATTCTCCTTACTTGTTAGACACTTCAAATGATCATGGAAATCAAGGCCAAGGCCAAACTCCGCTTGTCTACATGCACAAACATTGCAATGAAGTAATCTGAATTAAGAGTGAAATCTATACAACAATTGAGTAATAATGGATGAGCAAAATGCATGAGCAAAGAACAAAGAAAACGTAATGCATATAAAAATATCATGCAATTGTAATGCCTATCATCAATGATGTCTTTGTTAATATTTATCATTAATAGTTTTTGTTACTATTATTAAATAAATTTATTTAAATTAAATCTTGTAAAAGGTGGTTGGTGGGATAATTCTTGGGCATTTGGTTGGGGTCGGGTAGTGTCCTATTTGCTTGAAAGCTGAAGGCCTTATGTGTGCTCTTGCTTGTGGATTTGGGGTGAGATCCTTCCTTGTATTTGTAATATCTTCAAATGATAGTGAACCTACCATTGCACTGTTTTCTGGTGGACATAGGCCTCGGTTTTGGTTGAACCACGTAAATTGCTTGTTTCTTGGTGGTGATTGTTGCTTGTGTTGTTTGATGCCTTAATTGTGCATTTACCTTGTTCACCCATGTCGAAATGCTAATTCATGGCTCAATTCTCATCATCAGGAGCTTAGTAAATGAATCAAACTAAGTATAATTGTATACGATTTATCCTCAGCATATAAGTGGGAATGTACTGGTGAAGTGTCATTTTCATGACCTAGGGCTACGATGGAATGTAGTCTCACTTTTATTGTCTGGTTTTGGGGGATTGACATGTTAATGAAGTCAAGACTTACTACTAATGCCACTTTCATAGGCTTTTCGAGAGTTTTGGTTGAACCAGAGATAATACAAAATGGGAAAGCGGTGAAGTGAAACTTCCCAGACTTGGTTTTTAAACAAAGAATACTTCTCACATCCTCCACATGACAAGGTTTTGTAAGAGTACACAAAATTTAAATGTCTTGATTTTCTTGAACAAACCTTTATTTGAACCACCTTGAATTTCATGCACCACGTGTGAGAAATTTTTGCTATCAAGCTGTGAACTTAAAATTAGCATTTCCAAGACAATCCAAATAAATGAATAAGGTAAGCCTGAGCATACCTGCAATTCTATAGACAAACTGAAGTTATTTCCTACACACTGGGATAACTTTGGTCAGCCTCTCAAGATTGATCCATTGCTTCTTGTTCTTGCTGAAATAGTTTAGTAGATATTTAAATGTTGAATCTAATATATTAAAAAAAATATATGGTAAAACTTCTACCGGAGCATCAGAGGATGAAGACAAGTATATGGGCAAATATTAGGGTCTTACATGGGAATGTATGCAATTTCACTCAGCTGGGGTTTATATATATATTTATGTGCATGTATGTGTATATCGCCTTTTTTTTATCTGCAATTTCTATATTAAAATCATGATGGATACACATTGATATTGAATGATTCCCATTTTCTTCTTGTTCATGCAGAACTAATTATGCCTTAAGATTGTGGTTTGATTTGGTTCTTACATAGATCATGTGTCTGATGGTTTTTCTTCACAGATCTGGCTTCCAGCCCAAGAGATCGTTGGAGGTGATCTTGTTTACATCTGAGGAGCCCACTCGCTTTGGAATCAGTTGCTTGGGAAGGTCTTTACTTATTCTTGCTGTGTATGCTGGTCGCTTTATTTATCATGTTCTATATTCTTAACTGTTACCAGAGGTGTGGAGTTCCCATTCCATCTCACTTACTAGTTTAAATATGTACAAAAACTCATGGTCAGTTTTGTTAGCGGTGGCCCATCTCTATAAAAATTATTGTCATTATATTGAATTTGTTTGTGTGTTAAATGTGCAGCCGGTTGTTAGCAGGGAGTGAGGCACTGCTTAATGGCCTTAAAGTATCAGTTGATGCTCAAAATACATCTTTTTTTGATGCCGCAGAGTCTGCAGGCTATGTAGTCTCTCAAGAAAATTTGTCAACTGTCATTTTGGAGAAAGGCAGTTATTTTGCTTTTCTTGAATTGCATATAGAGCAAGGTCCACTTTTGGAGGAGGAAGGTTGGCCTCAACACTCACTTCCATATGTTTCATTTGTGATGATTATTTTTAATTTCATATTTCAATCTTAAGGTGTTTCCATTGGTATTGTAACTGCTATTGCTGCTCCTGCAAGTATAAAGGTTGAGTTTGAGGGAAGTGGAGGCCATGCTGGAGCAGTCCTTATGCCAGAAAGGTTTTCCGCTTATGATTGTTCTATATATACATTTCAATCATTTGTTGTCCAGGAAAGCCTTTATACCATTGATGTTTATTTCTTGTTTTAATCTATTGCATGCTTTTGGAATAAATCTTGGAACATAGCTTGTCATTTTTAAGGTATGTTATGAGGATCCTTGAGGTTTGCGTATTTAGACAATTTGGTTCGTGAGGAATTTTTTAGTTCAGGAGAGAATTTGTGATTGAAAACGCTTTCTTACGATTAAGGTGAAAAAAGCCAATAAATCCTGGAACATAGTTTGTCATTTTTAAGGTATGTTATGAGGATCCTTGAGGTTTGCATATTTAGACAATTTGGTTCGTGAGGGATTTTTTAGTTCAGGAGAGAATTTGTGATTGAAAACGCTTTCTTACGGTTAAGGAGAAAAAAGCCATTAAGGGATGGATAGTCTTGGAGCAGGCATGGTTCCTCTTATAGGTCTCAATCCTTGATTATGATGCTTGACCATCGCATTGCCATCTTTCACTTAACATCCATTAAAGGATGCGTAGGTTGCTAGATTAACTAGTACTTTCACATTAGTTAATTTGTTAAATGTGGATATGAATATGAAACCATTTGTCTCTCATCCTATTAGTTTTAACTTCTGGGTTTAATTGAGCCTAGATAATAATTATTTAACTTGTATTTAGCTATGCAGCATAGGCACGACGTTGAGTTCGATGTACCAGTGTCACACTGATGTTTGACACAAACATGCTGTGCACATGGTTGGATATGGTGTTTCACCGACCAAGCTGGTGGAGGACGACTTGGCGATGGAAGAGCAACGGAAGGTGGGGAGGAGAAGGAGGAGAAAGGGGTAGGATGGTGCTAGATTCAGTGGCGGCGATGATGGAAGGATCGGCATGGTAGAGCGACTGGATGGTTTGGCCGTCGGATTTGTGGCTAAGTTCTCTTATGAGCGGGAACACATGAGTGGGATAGATGATGGGCATGCAGATGTAATGCCCTTGGCTGTTGACCTCGGTGTGGCGGTCTTTGGAAAGAGCTTTCTTGGGCGGCATCGGGGCTTAGCGAAGGTGGAGGGGATGGGAGTGGAGGGGAGAAGGGTGACGAGAAAGAGAGACACAGAGAGATAGAAGAAGAGGAGGAGAAGAAGAAGAAGAAGAAAAAGAGAAGAAAGACCATGGAGAGAGGAGGGTATATAAAGAGGAGCAGGTGATAAAGTGTGGTCTAGAGACGAAGGGTTAATGTAGTAAACAAAGCCTCAATATATATATATATATATATAGTAAACAAAGCCTCAATATATATATATATATATATAAATATTTTGTGTAATATATAAATTTATTGCCATGCCCTCCCATACCCTTGTCCTGAATTTTCAAAAAGTAGCGTGTCACCGTGTTCATATTGTGTCGTGCCATCGCATCCGTGTCCGTGCTTCATCGGTATTTTGCATAATATCAAAGCTTGATTTGTTTAGTTTTGTTTGCTCTGTAAAATAGACTAGCATGTACTGTTGGGCTGTATTAAAGTAACTAATAGTCTTATAGAGGTTAATTTAGTAAATGTGGATATGAATATAAGTCTGGGACCTGGGTCTCTCATCCTATGTACTTAAGTCTTTTGGGTTAAATTGAGTTCAAATAATAAGTTCCGTTTGTATCTAACATAGGTAATTTTCCTTTTTCAGGATTTCATAGAAAAAGTCCTAGAATATGGTTTGAGGTCTTTAATGATGTTATGTTGAGGGGACCTTTGGTTGGAGGAATCTTACCAAATTCCCTGTTATCTTGGAAGGCATGCAACATGCTTATATTTGGATAGCTACTTTAGCAATGCTCCTAAGAATATAACCCCTCTAGGATTTCAACTTTCCACCATATCTGGTCAAGTGATTCCTATCATATACCTATGTAATGTCACATTCATATGTGGTTAGAAAGTTTGCATATGTTTTATTCCAAAAATACCCTTTGACATAATTGACATATTTTTCTCTGCCTTTATTAAATGCAGACTTTGATATGTTTTAATTTTATGCATACATTTCATAGTTATGTAAGAAACACTAAGCCTTTCTTTTTTTCTTTTTGCTTATATGCCCTGCAAAAATGTGAAATTGCTTAAATACCCCTATATTGATATTTGCTTATATTGCCCTTGCCCTTGCATTGAAAGTCAACTAATAACTTCTATAAAAAAAATTAACTATTCTTTGTGCTCTTTTCTTCATTCATTATGTGAAATGACAAAATAGGAGAAACAAAAATTGTTTTATAGCTTGATGAAATTTATAAGTTGAATCTTGATTTCAACGTTATGTAAGCAAATAAAAATGCTTTGTCAGGGTATATAAGCAATTATGATTTTTATTAAAATATATTAACAATTTTCCAGTTTTACAGGAATGCATAACCAATTTTCTCCAGGGTTTCTTTCCAGTTTGCTCTCTTTTTCAATGGCTATAGCCTAATCTTTTGTGTTAAATGTATTATTACATAAAAGAGTAGTTTGGGTATTTAAGTTTGTAATATGATTATATTTCCATCAGATTTGTGTATGTTAGAGTAACTAATAGTTTCCCATTAGTTAATTTGGAAAATATGGATTTGAATATGTAAGAAAGATCATGTTTCTCATCCTATTAGCTTTAGCTTTTGGTTTGAATCAGACTAGATAATATTTTGTTTTGCATTTAACATTCCATTAGAGCTTGGTCTATTTGGTTGTTTGCTACACGCTTAGTTAAAATATACTAGCCCCGTTAATGCGGTGTATTAGAGTAACTAAAAATCCTATATTGGTTAATTTGAAAATTTTGGATTTAAATATATAAGCCTGGGTTTCTCATCCTATCAACTTAAGCTTTCGGGTTTGA
Organism: Dioscorea dumetorum; assembly: GCA_902712375.1. Taxonomy (NCBI): domain Eukaryota; kingdom Viridiplantae; phylum Streptophyta; class Magnoliopsida; order Dioscoreales; family Dioscoreaceae; genus Dioscorea; species Dioscorea dumetorum. The sequence continues at coordinate 20,274 of CACTHL010000028.1, forward strand.
ACCTAGTCCAAATAAAATGTTTAGTTCGCAACTAATATGGTGTTACAGCTTGGTTTGTTTTGTTTTTTTACAACGTGGCTAATTAAAATAATCAAGCACTTATCAAGAGGACTGTTAGAGTAATTAGCCCCCACATTGGTTAATTTAAAAATATGAATGTAAATATATAAGCTTAGGTATCTCATATTATCAGCTTAATATTTTTGGTTGATAATTGGGCCCAAATTATACGTTTGGTATGCATCTAACATGGCACCAGAGCTTTGTTTGTTTGTTTGCTTGCTTTGTTTTTTTTTTTGTTTAAATCAAGGGGATGTATTAGAGTAACTAATAGTTGGTTAATTTAGAGAGTATGGATTTGAAAACTAAGCCTTGGATTCTCATCCTATTACCTTGAACTTTTGGGTTGAAGTAGACTCATTTAATATGTTAGGGTTGTGTCAAACAGTGTATACCAAACATGTCAAAGTAAAATACATATCAATATTTGAACTCAATAACTTACAAATTAAACATGATGTTCTAATTTTGTTAGGAATTAGATTCCTGAGATTTAAATTCCCAGGGGTATGGTTATGATGGGGCATTTTGTTACCCATGAACCAAAAGCCCCCTGAAAGTAATGCAAATCTATTATTTCAATGTGAGAAGAATTTAAACTTGATGAGTATGGGAGTGTGGGTGAAATCACAAAAAGTTTGAGGAATAATTCTGGTTAGTTTTTTGATCAATGATGATGCTTAAAAACAAGACGTGACAAGGGAAAAGCACGTCTTGTAGAATGAAGTAGGGTAGAAGTTGTTTGGTATATTATAAAAGTTAAAAGTTTGTCATCATATGTTTCTAAGTAGTCTTTTTATTGTTTGGTTTCCTTGACTATTTTTGAGCATGCGAGTTTAATGCAACCTTGTTTCAAATTCTTGATTGAGATTTGACTAGAAATATTGAACAAGTTGTAATACTTACCTGGACATGATGAAATTTTCCATGCAAAACTATGTTATTTCCTTTCTTCAACTTTATGTAGATTTGTTTCATGTATAAGAAAAGTTAGTGTTGAAGACTGCAAGGATTTCCACAAGATAGATGGTAAGGTTAGTGTCTCTTTATTAAACTAGTTGTTGTGCTTCGTGTCTCTTCATTAAACCATATTGAATGTTTGTAAAATTTGCTAATTTCTATGTAGGGCATCCTTCACACTTGTTAGTCAATGCTTTTGTTTTCCTTTTTCTCTGTGTGTGTGTGTGCACATGTGTGATTAATTGCTTTAGTTGTTATAAGAGTTCCTCATGGCACCACTTAGGTTAATTTTGTAAGCATAGATTTGAATTTAGAAGTTTGGGTCGGGCATCCTATCAGACATCTGAGATAAGTCCACCACACAATATATGTTTGGTTTGTTTCTATCTTGTTATCAGAGCCAGTTAGATGAGCTTGTTTGGGATATGGTTAAAAAGAAATTAAAAACATGGGTCACGGTGGCATATTAGAGATCCTAATAGTCCCACATTGTTTATATTATTAAATGTGGATATATAAGTCTGGTCCGTCACTCTGTTAGCTCAAGATTTTGGGTTGATTTTTTAGATAATATGTAGTTGCTTTGCATCTTACAATTGTCTTGTGGTACTTCTTTTGATGAACCATATTTTCCACTTTATCTTTCGTGTTGGTCCAAGCACCTTTTTCTCTTCTTTGAGTTCTATTTTATTGCCTTCATAGCTGCATCTTGTACTTCTTTCTTGTATGTATTGATATGACCTGACCATTTATTCTTTTATGCGGCATTTTCTTTACCCTATGGAGATAACCATTTTGATCAAAATTGTGTTCTAGAGATCTAGTTTTATCAAATCAACTGACTTATGTGCGTATGTTTTGCTTTCTTAGAACCCATAATCCTTTATTTATATACTTAATATGCTAACTAGTTGTTGGTTACTCTATAGAAATGATGCTGGATTGGCAGCTGCAGAGCTAGCACTGGCTGTTGAGACGCATGTTTTAGAAACTGGATCTGTGGACTCTGTTGGTACTGTAGGTATGTAATGATGCCATCATGGTTTTACATGCCATTTTTGGATTATATTATCATTGAAATCTTAGTATCTCTTAGAATTAGTTAAAAATCCAGTTAAAGTTTATTTAATTTGTTTATGAAATTTTATGCACTAATCATCCTTGATTTACCACTTCAAGGCATCATTGTGCTGCATCCTGGAGCAATTAATAGCATCCCCAGCAAGTCTCATATTGAAATTGGTATATCTCTTCCCTTTGTCTGTCTCGTCCTGAATAACTTTCTGTCATGTTTTCGATTTTTCATTGTCTTTCTCAAAAATATTCCTACCTAGGTTTTGTATGCGGCTACCTTTCTGCACAGTTAGTTTGACTTTTACATTAAAGGAACTATATTTGTTTTTAATTTGTCTTTGCAGCATACCTAAGATCAATATGATTGTTAGTTCATCAGACTTGTGCTTTTGTTGTGTTTGTTCAATATATCTTCCTGAACAGAATGATCTGTTTATAAAGCCATGGCTGCCTCAAAGTCTCTTATTGTAACAAGTGTCTTGTAAGAACTTTTCAAAGCATGATGTCTGCAATTTAATATCACTTTTAGATTTGGTCAGTGACTAAACTGTCATTTGAAAGGTTTTCTTCCGTTAACTATAATTGATATGCAATGTTGTTTCTTTCATTTGGGTATAGACCTAAACGCGGTGGAAATAACCATCTTATAATTCAAATTTATATTGTTTTATATTCCTCAATTGTTCAAAATAATGCACCTTGAAATGGTGGCTGGTTGGAGAACTTGCACGCCAAATTAGTATAATTTTATTTGACCCCCCAACTTTCTTCCTCCTAAAAGAGGTAAGAGAAAGGGAGAAGGAAGCTCATTTACCCCTTTGTTATTTTCTTACCCATCCAATTTTGTGGTTGTTTTCCTTGTTGCCATTGGTACCACTATCACCTCTAACTCACCATTTAATGTCCACATACACCACCTTATGTTACAGCTTTCGTCACAGCCTTCTCCACGCCTAACCATTTTTTGATGCCTTGTTAAATTATTACAGTGTTTGCGCTGTTATTTTTTCATGTTTTTGTGTATGTCGTTAGTTCAGTAGAAATATATAATTCACATGCCAAATCATATGTTTGATAACAAAGGTGCAGACTGATTGGGATTCTAAAATTTTCTTGTAAAAAATAAATCAAAGCAAAGTACTATAATGGCTGTGGCATTGTTTTGATTTGGAGTTTTATTAACTGTGAGAAAACATGATTTATGGCTGCAGAATCGCTAGTTTTCAGGAATTTGTTGGCTGATTTTCAGGGACAAAATAGCTATGGACTCTGCCTAGTATCAAGGACATCCATTTATTACGGGGACTTGCTTCTTTTATATTGGTATACAGCTGTAAATATATTAAAAAAAAAAAAGATGAGCAGTGCATATAAGGAAGTTGTAACTCTTTGTAATATATAACAATTTTTGAATAAAAAGTTTTTCAACTTCTTCCGGCCGGAAACTTAACATCTCAACATGGTATCGAGCTTTAGACTTTGAAGTTTTGGAGAATCAATCTGAGTATTTGGCCTTCATTGCCAAAGGTCCTGTGGTTTTTACCAAGTTTGTTTCTTTTTAATTAGCCTTGATTGCTTGAAGAAATGTCAAAGGTAGTAGACACTCCCCTTGCATCACAAATGGAGAGCTTGCTCAATCTTAACACCTTAGCGAGTTGCAAAATATCCAAGCTGCTTACAAGTTGAATGGAAATAATTATCTTAAATGGTCTCAACTCATTCGAACCATACTTAAAGGGAAAGGTAAGATCAGCCATCTCATAGGTGTGGGGCCAAAACAAGAGGATCCTCGATTTGAAGCATGGGATGAAGAAGATTCTATGATCATGGTATGGCTATGGAACTCTATGACCCCTGAAATCGGTGACACATGCATGTTCTTGGCTACTTGCCAAGGATATTTGGGATGCATTCCAACAAACATACTCTAAAGCAAAAGATGCAGCCCAAGTGTATGAGGTCAAGGTGAAGACTATGGCTGCAAAACAAGGAAGTAGAACAGTTACTGAATATGCCAACCAGCTGAAATCCTTGTGGCAGGAGCTTGACCACTATAGGGTTGTAAAAACTAAATGTTCCGAAGATGCAGCTCTTCTAAAAGGCTTTATTGAGCAAGATAGAGTCGATGATTTTTTGGTGGGACTCAATTCAGAATTTGACCAAGGTAGAATCCAGATTCTTGGCAAGGATGAAGTTCCATATTTTAATGAGGTTGTAGCCATAGTTCGGGAGAAGAAAGCGGAAGAAACTTGATGCTTGAATCACAAATCCACGAGACAACACTGCTATGGTGGCTAAAAGTGGAAGTAAATCAGCCATGAATTCTGAAGAAGCACAAGCCTCTGATTATGAAAGACTTGGGCGACCAAGAGTGCGGGAATCATGATAACCTATGGTGTACTTACTTGTAAGAAGGCACGTCATACCCGTGAAAAGTCTTTGGAAGCTTCATGGAAAACCTCCAAGCCGAGAATGGTGACAGAATGGACAGAAAGGAGATATAACAAGAAAAGATGGTCAAGCCCATGTTGTTGCAGTTCAAGCAAATGAAGAAACATATCAGGAGTCACATAGTCTCAATCAAGAAGAGATTGAGAGGATAAGATCTCTCATTGGCAAGCTCGAGAAGCCTTCAGGTACTTGCTCTCTCACATATTCAGGTGAGTCTCCACTCTCTATTGGACTAAATGTCTCTGGATCAACCTTTACTGGCTCTTGGATTATGGATTCAGGAGCTACTGATCATATGACCCATTCATCAAACCTTTTTTCAGCATATTCCCCATGTCCAAGCAATAGAAAAGTCTCCACAGCTAATGATTCATTAACTGCTGTAGCAGGTGTAGGTGATGTTAAGATTAGTCCATTACTAACCTTAACAAAAGTTCTTCATATCCCTAGACTATCCACAAACCTGATCTCTATATCTAAACTCACTCGAGATTTAAATTATCGTATCATTTTCCACCACAATTATTGTATATTTCAGGACAAGGATTCAGGGAAGACGATTGGACATGCTAGAGCAAAGGATGGCCTATATTACCTTGAGGAACTGAACCTATCGAACAGGATGAAGGGCAATTTATCTCACTCACTTCTGTCAGAATCTTTTTTATACAACAAAGACAAAATTTGGCTCCACCATCGCCGGCTTGGACATCCATCCTTTAGAGTAGTTAACATTCTGTTTCCTTCTTTATTTAAGGACCTAAATGTTGAGGATTTTCATTGTGAAGTTTGGTGAGTTTGCCAAACACAAACGTGTATCTTTCTCAGTTAGTAATACTAGAAGTTCAACCTCTTTTTGTCTCATTCACAGTGATATTTGGGGTCCTACTGTTCCTAATGTTTCCGGGGCAAAATGGTTTGTTTCTTTTATTGATGATTGCACTCGTGTCACATGGATATTTTTATTGAACCATAAGTCCGATGTTAGTGTTGTTCTCCCTAACTTTTGTACCATGATCAAAAGTCAATTTGGGGTTAGTATCAAAAGGTTTAGGTCTGATAATGCCAAAGATTATTTCAATCAAGTCCTGACTTCATTTTTCCAAAAAGAAGGGATTATTCATGAGTCATCGTGTGTCAATACCCCACAGCAAAACGTGGTAGCTGAAAGAAAAATGGGTCATCTCCTTGAATCAGCCCGAGCCTTTCTTTTTCAAACAAATGTACCTAAATCCTTTTGGGGAGAAGCAGTACTTACAGCTAATTATCTTATAAACCGTTTATCTTCGAGTGTCTTGGGATTCAAAACTCCAATGGAAATCCTTTCATCATTTTATCCAAGCCTCCAAACCACAAACAACCTTGTCCCTAGAATATTTGGGTGTGTGTCATTTGTTCACATTCATAGCCATAATCGTGGGAAATTAGATCCAAGAGCAATTAAATGTCTCTTTGTGGGCTATTCTTCAACTCAAAAAGGGTATAAGTGTTACCACCCTCCCTTAAAAAGGTTTTATGTTTTAGCAGATGTTACTTTCAATGAACATGAGTCTTATTTCACCACTCCTTATCTTCAAGAGAAAGATTCAACAAGAGAAGATAAAGACAGTAAAAATCTTGAAGGTTTTTTCTTGTTTGACCCTGTCATCTTCCTCTAAGCATATGCTTGAGTCCAATTATGTGTCTAAACCTAAATCCATGTGTGAGTCTAATCCTAAAACTATGCCTATTTCTGAACCTGATTCCCAACATCAACAAGAGACAGATCCTACCCTTCAAAATGTGAGATTTGGCAAGGTTTATTCAAGGAAAAAGACGGTTATTCCTGAATCTAAGCAATTCCAAGACTCCATTCCTGATCCTAACAATGAGGTAACAATTTATGAACCTTCTTTGCATTGTGAAGCTGAATTCCAGCAAAACAATACTGGTCAAGATCTTCCCATTCTTTGTTAGAAAAGGGACTAGGGAATGTACCAAAAGACCACTATACCCTCTTGCCCATTTCCTTTCTTTCAAAAATTTTTTACCATCTCATAAAGCCTTTCTTGTTAGCCTAAACACCATTGTCATCCCTAAAACCCTATCCGAGGCTTTAACCAATGAGAAATGGAGACAAGCCATAAATGTGGAAATGGAAGCATTAGAAAAAAATAAAACTTGGGAGCTAGTAAGGCTGCCGGCTTGGAAGAAACTTATGGGTTGTAAATGGGTCTACACAGTAAAATACAAGGCAGATGGATCGATTGAAAGATATAAGGCAAGGTTAGTGGCCAAAGGCTATACCCAAACTTATGGAATCGACTATCTAGAGACTTTTGCTCCAGTTGCAAAGATGAATACTGTTAGAGTTCTCTTATCTTTGGCAGCTAATTATGGTCGGGAATTGCAGCAATTTGATGTCAAAAATGCATTTTTGCATCGAGAACTAGAAGAAATTTATATGGAAGTACCACCAGGCTATGGGAACAATTTAGCTAATCAAACTGTTTGTAAGTTGAACAAGGCCTTGTATGGATTGAAACAATCACCACGGGCATGCTTTGGGAGATTTGCTAGAGTAATGATTGCCATGGGATATAGACAAAGCCAGGGGGATCACACATTGTTCATAAAACACTCATCTTCAGGGAGAGTCATGGTGCTTTTGGTGTATGTTGATGACATAATAATGACATGAGATGATGACAAGGAAAGACAAACTCTAAGTCAATGCTTGGCTAAAGAATTTGAAATCAAAGAATTAGGAAGGCTGAAATATTTCCTTGGCATTGAAGTAGCACACTCTAAGCAAGGTATTTTTATCTCCCAACAAAAGTATATTACTGATCTCCTCAAAGAAACCGGCATGACAGCCTGCAAACCAGCAACAACTCCAATAGACCGAAACACTAAACTTGGCAAAGCAGAGAAAGATGTTGCAGTAGACAAGAAAAGATATCAATGCCTTGTAGGAAGACTCATATATTTGTCTCACACAAGACCCGATATAGCATATGCGGTAAGTGTGATAAGTCAATTCATGCATAGTCCAAAAGAAGTTCATTTGCAGGCAACCCATCGAGTATTACAGTATCTTAAAGGTACACCAGGGAAAGGCATTTTGTTTAAGAGAAATGAGGGTGAAGGCTTAGTAATTGAAGCATATACAGATGCTGACTATGCAGGATCAATTATTGATAGAAGATCAACTTCAGGATATTGCACTTTACTTGGTGGCAACCTTGTGACATGGAAAAGTAAGAAACAAAATGTGGTAGCACGATCTAGTGCAGAGGCAGAATTTCGCGCAATGGCTCAAGGCGTGTGTGAACTACTTTGGTTGAAGATTAACCTAGAAGACTTGAAGATTAAATGGGATGGTTCAATGAGACTTTATTGTGATAATAAATCTGCAATCAGTATAGCTCATAATCCTGTTCAGCATGATCGAACAAAGCACATTCAGGTTGATCGGCATTTCATAAAAGAAAAATTGGACTGTGGCTTAATTTGCATTCCTTATGTGACTACAGGGAACCAACTTGCTGATGTACTTACCAAGGGTTTAAGTACTTCAATCTTTGAAAACATTATGTCCAAGCTGGGAATGGAAAATACATAATCACCAGCTTGAGGGGGAGTGTGAGAAAACATGATTTATGGCTGCAGAACGCTAGCTTTCAGGAATTTGTTGGCTGATTTTCAGGGACAAAATAGCTATAGACTCTGCCTAGTATCAATGACATCCATTTATTATGGGGACTTGCTTCTTTTATATTGGTATACAGCTGAAAATATATTAAAAAAAGGTGAGCAGTGCATATAAGGAAGTTGTAACTCTTTGTAATAGATAACAATTTTTGAATAAAAATTTTTTCAACTTCTTCCAGCCAGAAACTTAACATCTCAACATTAACGAAGGAATTTTTTATTCGTTTTCTTCATTGCTCCAAGGGTGATAATAGAGGTATTTTAGGGTTCGAGTATAGGCCTTGGGTTTTACCATTAACATGGGGGTTTAAGGCTATACTTAAAAAAGACATAGGTTAGCATTGATAGGAAAATATTTGACTACATCTATGCATATTAAGAGGAAAATCTGAGGCTATTTTCTCATAATGGGTGAACTTCCCAAGTAGTTGCTAAAGAAACTAAGCAAACTCTAATATTATGTTAAATGCAAACCAAATACATTGTCTTTTCCTGATTCAATCCAAAAGCTTAAATTGATAAATAAGAGACCTAGGTTTATTAATTCATATCACATTTACCAAATTATCCAATATGACATTATTAGTTACACTCCTCCCTTCTCCTCCCCCAACAAAAACAAAAAAGATTTTAGACTATTTGTTACAATAGTATATTATATTTATAAAAATAACACTGTAGGTATGATATTTAGCTTAATGAATACAAATTTCCAGTCTATCCAACTTTCTTACCACACATAATTATTTGACACTTTAAAAACTGATCATAGAGTTTTCAAGAAGTACGTTTACTTTATGCATGCCCAATCTTTTTAATTCACTTGCAATAATAGTGTCACAGTCCTCCCCGTAGGTTGCTTCGTACTCTGAGAATAGTAGCCATTTCACTTAGGGTCCTATGCCTTTCCAGTCCTAGCTACCATCATTGAATTGGTTTTCTAAGACATTGCCCACCATCGTACATACCACTTCATTGTATTCCACATCCGACAATCCATCACTTGCTACTATAATGGATTCATCCTTTTCAAGACACTCCCCTCTTGAATTTCATATGGTTTCAAATAATAATCATCCATAAAGCAAGTAGTGGCCAAAAATCATCAATGGCAAAAACCATTTCAATTGATAACTCTCTCTGTAGCTTCAACTTTCTTAAATTCATTAGGGCGGTTACGTTGCACATGAAACAACTTTCATCATTGTTGAATTTGAATTTCGAAGATGATACTTTTTCAATAAACGTCAAGGCACCAACTATGTTAAATGCAAATCAAATAAATACCATTTGGGTGGATTGTATTGACATGGTATCAAAGCCAGGTTGTGAAAAAGAAAAGAATGTAATTTGAGCACTAAAGAATAGTTTTCTCCCTTAATATGAAGGGGGGTTTTCTAAATTTAACACAAAAATATTATCATCCTAATCCTCTAAACATGTATAATTACTCTTAACAAATTCAATCCAAAAGCTTGTGTTGATCGGATGAGAGACCTAGGCTGGTATATTCATATCTGTATTGGACCAAATTAGCCCATGTGAGATGTTAATTACTATCCAAGCACTACGTGAAGTTTTGTGTTAAGCAAGAGCTACACCTTCAACAAAAGTGGTGTACTAGTACGTGGAAAGCAACATATTTTTTCGCAGAGAAAGGCAGAGCTGGAAGACCAAGGAGCACTAGAGGGGTGGGCTTAATGTTGTTTAGGTTGAGGAGCTTATCTTTCATTTCTTTTTTCCAATTGTATTCCATCTTGCCCTGTGATCAATGCATAGCTTTATTGTTGCCTTCCAAAATTTAATCTATTTTTGTTGTTCTGAGTGGTATTTTTTTTTTAATTTCTTTTTTGCCTTCCAAATCCTGCATTTGATGTCAGTAGTATTTCAAAGTAATTTTCATGCTGGTGCTACTTTTAGATGGAATTATTATTTGGTTTGGTGTGTTGATTGAAGAATTTTACATTTTGTTAAATCCAATAAATTGCAAATATTTGGACTTCTGTTCTTTTTCAAATCTATCCTTGTGTTGTTTAGACTTTTTATTGCTTTGGTTTGCTTTGGCAATGCTGATTTTGGTGGTTTCCCCTTTTGCAATTTTGGTGTTGAGGTTGTGTTACTATCTGAGAAAAGATTTATGTTTCTTTGTCCAGACACGCGAGACATTGATGAAAAGAGAAGGGATGGTATAGTTGAAAAAATTCATCAATCTTCATTTGACATAGCCAAAAGACGTGGAGTTAAGCTGTCTGAGTTTAGAATTTTTAATCAAGATCCACCAGCCATGTGTGACCATGCAATAATCAATGCCATGGAAGTTGCTGTACGGCAGTTGAATCTTAGCCACAAGATGATGATTAGTAGAGCCTACCATGATTCCCTCTTCATGGCCAGGTAATAAAGTTCAAATTTTCTCATTCTTCTGTTATGTATTCTATCATAAAGCTCAAAGCTTCCAGGTATCAAGATATATAATCATAGTCTATACTTGTAGCAAGCAAAGCATATTTTTGACCATGCTTGTTGCCTGGTACTTTGACTCTTTTTTTTCAATAATTCTGAAGTTATAGCTAGATACATTTATGCAAATATGATTTCTTTCTTTATCACCGTCATTGTCAATTGTGAGAAAGGATCAAATTGAATTCCATTGATATTGTGCCCTCATATATATAGGAAAGCACAAAAGCACATAATAGGAATAGGAGTACAAAATGAAGCACTCTAATTAGGGAACACAATTATGTGTAATAAAATAGTCTATTCTTAACGCTCCCCCTCAAGCTGGAGCATACTTATCATGTATGCTCAACTTGGAACAAATAAGCTCCAGTGGGCAACGTGGAAGAGTCTTTGTGAAAACATCTACCAATTAATTCTTATAAGCTCTATAAGGTGTCGATTTTTTTCAGAAATTACTACATCTCAAATGAAATGATAGTCAACCTTGATCTATTTTGTACGCTCATGAAAGACAGGATTATTTGCAATAAATGTTGCTGCGTTATTATCATAATACATCGAGACAGGTAAGGGAATATAGATGCCAAATTCCTGAAGTATGGATATCACCCAGAACAACTCACAAGTAGTATGGACCATGGTTCTATATTTAGATTCAGCATTGGATCAAGAGACCACATTTTGCTTCAATATCTGGATTCAGCATTGGATTGAATGACCACATTTTGCTAGTTGCTACACAAGGCAGTGAAATTACGTCCAATAAAAGTACAAAAACTACTTGTAGATTTGCGATCCTCCTGAGCCCCAGCATAATCAGCATCTGAAAATACCCATGATGGAAATAAAGCCCCTTGCTAGGGGAGGGCTTTAAGTAACTGAGAACCTGACCCTGCGAATTGCAAAAGAAATATCAGGACTGGGGATGGTGGAAAAAAGCAGCTTGCCAACAATAGCTTCATAACAAACATCTGGACTGTCATCATCACCAATTGGTGGCGTAGGATCTGACGGAATAGATGCAGGTTTGTATCCAATCATACGAGTCTTACTAAGTAGATCCAGGACATGCTTTCTATAGGATAGAATAAGATCTCCATCATTGTGGTTTACTTCTATCTATAGGAAGTAACGGATCGGTCCAAGATTTTTGGTAACTTACTGAGAATGCAGAAAATTTTTAGTTGTGATGTACCATCCTAGTCAGTTCTAGTTAACAAAATATCATCCACATAAATAATGAGAATAACGGACCTAGTGGAACAATGCAAAGTAAACATTACGTCATCAGAAGAGGAATGAATAAACCCAAAATGTTGAACTGCTTTACTAAACCTGCCAAACCGTGCCAGTGTGACAGACTTTGACAAACTCAAGGAAACTTTGGAGAAAAGGTCTCATTTCTTGGTGGAGACTTCCACTTATATACAAATTACAAACTGATTTCCTGCCCTGAAATTAGCTATATGCAGATGTGTTTACATTTTAACCAAGGAAAGAATAAAAGATTTAAAACATATAATTTACTGGTTATATAAATGGCCAGTTGCAAGGTATAAAATCATGCATAAAATCAAGCATCAATTAGGCAAAAAATCAGCAAATTCTGATCAGGCATAAAATCAGAAATTCTAATTAGCAAATTTTGCCAACATCCCCACAAATTGGTGTTGATAAGTCTACAAGCATCAATTTTCCAACAAGGAAATTATGGCTTTGATGTGTCAAGAACTTGGTTAAGATATCCGCTAGTTGCAAAATGATCGAGACATGAGGCAAAGTAATAACATGGTGGTCATAGGCCTCTCAGATGGAGTGACAGTCAAAATTGGGCCATTGAATCAGGACTAATATATTGACTGCAGAATTTGGTTTAACTACAGATAGTAGGCTGCGAAATTAGGAAACCAAAGCTCATCACATGATCATAACCAGACGCCACCCGAAAATACTTTTGAATGCCCTTATTTGCAAGTTGTTGGGTTAATTTCTTCTTCATGGTCATATCTCTCCCTTTTTTCCCCATGGCAAAGTAACTGACTCTGTGAATCTGCTTGTTTAGGCCAAACCTTTTTAAGGTTTCTCCATACTCATGTGCCTTTTGATGTAGGTTTTTCTCTGGGTGTGGCATTGTCGTCTCCTTACGGAAGGATTACATGCTCTTTCTGGTACTAATTAATAGGATAAAGCTTAATACTTGGGATATTGTTAGATTGAATCCCAGCGTCACTCTTAGAATTTGAAATAAAATTACAAATGCTTTATTAGCTACAAAACTTCATTTAGATACCAATAATATACTGCAGAATTTGGAATTAATCCCCTTGCATGCATGACTATCTCCTTAGAACATGAATAAAATTATCTCTATCTTCATACTCTGTCTTCTCCTAAAATTTAGTAACTGCTTAGTCCTTAACCCTCTTAAGTTTCTTTCTGGACTTGACTAATAATAGAAATAAAATGTAACCACAGGAATATTAAGTATGAAGTATGAAGGATGGGGGCTGTCATACTCATGGAATATTATTACCATAAGGGAACACAGAGAACTGTAGATGGTGCAGAACTTCATAATCGAGTTTTGGAATGCTTATGATTATCTCAATCTAAAGAAGTATGCCATGTACTTCGTGAGCAGCATCAATAGCCTCATTCTTAACAACAAATTCAATTGCAGTTTATGAAACATCCTGTTCTCTTTCTAATATGCATCATGCACACCATTATTGGCTATCATACCATATGTGGCATATCGTATATTCATTGAGGATAGGCGTGGCAAACGCAAGCCTTGCTCTTTGGAACACTTGTGGATAGGATTCCAGGCACTGATGTTTGTAATATTCTGAAGAACCTGAGGTAGCTGAAACTGAAATCAGCGCTGAAGTGGGATCTTCATTGTTCAACACTGTGACTATTTTATTATTTGCATCACCTACAGATACTCCACTTGACCCCAACTTTCTGATTCTCTTGATTTGAAGCTAAAGTTTTGTCCAATGTTGGATTCTTTACATGTCATTTATATTGATATTGATTTATGTACGAACCTTTTGTTCACATCATTTATAGCGATTCGTTTAAAACCTTTATCAGCTTAAAGGATATCTATCTTTGCTGAGAATTAGAGTAGCAGGCTTTACCTTTAATCTTGTTTGTTCTGTGCTATCAAGGCCATGAAGGTGCACTGTTTCCTGTAGGTTTTCATAACATTGAGGAGATAGAGCGGAGTATCTGACACAGCACCTGGAGGCTCCTGTATCTAATATAGCTTTTAAAGCATAAGACTTTTGTCCAATCTCCAATATTGCTATGAAATTTAGCAAGTTATTCTGCACCGCTGCTGGAGTGTTGAACTCTTCTAATTCTCTTTGTTCTGAGGGCATATGCACCGTTTCTTCTAGATGGGAACAAACACTGAAAGCAGAACTTTCATGTAAAAGCACTTACTAAAAAGCTACCTATTGATTACCAAGCTAACCCTTCAAGAAGCTCCCAATTTGTTCCGAAGTCTATCATTTTTTATTTTCATAGAATGCTAGGGCTAGCTATTTAATTAGTCACATCGGTATAGGTTATAACATTGCAAGCTGAGCAGCTTTTACTAATTGGATGGTCTATCCATCCTCACTAGCTTCTATGTTGATGTTGGTGTGTATGAACTATTGCACATGGCTTATAAAGCTTACTGGGCAAAGGGTTCAAAAATGAAAAATTGGTCGTTCCTTCTATGTTATTTTGTTTTTGGCACCATGCAAGTTTCTCTTATCAATATGTATTTGTTACTATTTGAAGTTATTGTTATCTCATATACCAAATTGTAAGGAATTCACTTCATGGGATAATCTTTCTCCTTTTCCTTTGTATGTTTCTTTTTTTCATTATAATTTGCTTATTAGTGTCTGTTATTACTGAAGGGAGTTCATTGGTGACCATTTATTTATTTTTTTTGTCTTTTTTTTTGTGCAGAGTTTCACCAATGGGCATGATCTTCATACCGTGCTACAAAGGTGTCTTTATTATCCCTCCTTTCCCTTGATTAATTTGAGTATCATTTGTTTCTCTAATGTTATAAAATATTGTATGGTAAAAAAATCACGGCTGGACACTTCACAATCAAATTAGAGAAATGAGAAAAACACATATCCCTTTTGAAGGGCAATGATAAGCATATGTGGTATGGCCTTGAGTGGTAACCTGTGCTGACCACAGGAAGCATTTAGAAGAAAAAGAACCCATCGGTATGCATGTTAACTACTAATGAACAACAACAAGAGTCATGATTTAGTATTCCAGTGAGTCATTAACTATTTGAGTTTTATTAGAACCAGTCATCTTTTCACTTCGTTCCCTCTATATGCATATATATACAATGGCTCTGGGAGTTCCTTATTGTCTCAGAATAATGACATGCATCTATGGTCCTTCATAGCTGATGCCATCTGCGATCTGTCTTTCCTCCACACCAGACTTCTGATCCCTGTCCAACGTATCCAAATGTATTTTGCTAAACCAAATTACTTATTTCTGTGCAAACTCTCACAAACATTTGTGCATAGCCCAATTAGACCTGTTCGTATATCAATGATTAACTACATGGTAAAGTTTTTTGTATTTGGTTTTGAGTGTAGGTTATAGCCATAAGCCTGAAGAGTATGCCTCCATTGAAGATATTGCAAATGGAGTCAATGTTCTTGCTCTAACTCTAGCGCAATTATCTCTGGAGTGAGCATTAGATGGGAATCCTGCAGAACAAGTGGCCTTGGCTGAATGGTGTTGTGCATTGTCCGACTGATATGTTTGAATCTGCAATGTGAAATCTATGTTCAATTGCTCAGGTTGTTCCCAGTTGGAGAAACATGGAGATTTGGATGATTTAAAACTGTTTTTCTAGGCTCATTAAGACGGCTTAATGTTGAATTTTCTTGCCTGCGAACTCAATGATGCTGAATGCTTGAGCATGTGGTTTAACAGCAGCAATTCATAATATACCCTTGATGCAAACTAAAAGAAAAGGGACCGAAGTCCCTTGGTTGGCTACTTGTATTTTGTCATTCTATTTATACTTATTTATTGATTGTTATTTTTTTCAATTATATATGTGCCTTTGCCCTGGTGAACCACATGCGAGCTCCTTTGGTTGAGGCAAGATCCCTTGGGCCATGATTGAGCTTCCCATGCTTGGGCGTCTTCAACCCACCCCAACAAGGCATAAGCAAGCTTGCTGGGCTTTCTAAGATGGGTGCAAGCTCGTAGCGTCTGAGGTGAGCTTATTGAGGGTGAGATTTTCAGAAACGGAAATATATACAAAAAAAAAAACCGGAAACAGAGGTTAAGGTATAATCGGTTGAGCTTAAGGTGGGTAGTATGGTATTCGAACTGAGCTTCACTGAAAATTTGTTGCTCAAAACACTGGTCAAACTCAATCAAATTTTTCTCTTGTAGCTTGAGTTTGATTTGATACATAAATTGGGCTATTGAGAGCTCGCTCGATTAAGCTCGGTAAAGACTAACAACCTTGAGCTTAAGCTTCAATCAAAGTTTTTTTCTTGCATTTCCATCAATTAAATAAAAACTATATTTTATTCATAAAACCTGATGTTTGTTGCTCATAAATTCATCATTATAATAATGAGTGCCAGTATCACAATGAGAGCAATACACCTGAATTTAAATTTTTGTGAAGATATAAAATGTGGTGTTTCGGTTTTTTTGAGAGAGTGTTGTTCAAACTGACCTAAAATGGTTGTGCTGTAAGTTTTGGCGCGTTTTAAGTCATTTTGGGCCTAGAACGCAGTTCACGGAGTAAACACTCCCGTGCTCAGGACCGTGCTTTTGGCCGTGCACTTCACAGAATATTTTGGATTTTGCTCCCAGTGACCTATAAAGTGCACGGGCATAAACACACCCATGTTTAATCCGTGCTTGAGAGTGCACGGTCGTGCTCGGGGTAGAAAAGCCATGCTTTGATAGAGAAATTTCTCTCGTTTCCCTGTAAAGTGCACGACCATAAGCACACCTGTGTTTAGGCTATGCTTGTGTCAGGATGACCCTTTTCGAGATAAAGCACGGTCAAACCAGGCTCTGCACGCTCGTGTTCGGCCCGTGTTTAGTTAGGGGTATATAAATCCTTAACTTTGAGCCCTAATTCTCCTGATTTCTCTTCTCCTTCCTCTTCTTCCCTTGGTTCCCATTGTTTTAATTGAGAAGAAAGGGCCATTCCTAGACTTTTTTCCGCTCCCTTTGACTGAAGATTCTTGAAGGTAAGCTTCTCTTCTTCCTCCTTTACCTTGTTTCATGTTATTAGAATGAGCATACTAGCATTAAGTTTAGATCTCGAATCTTGATTCATTTTGATGAAGTTGTTGGATTGTTTGGGTCATTTGCCTTCATTCTCTTTGTATCTTGAACTGATTATAGGAATCAAGCTCTTGCTACCTTAATGAAACTTGTTTCCCTTATTCTTGAAGTTGGAGTTATTGTAGCACTGAGAATTCCATTATTAAACCTTTGTATTCTTAGTTGGTTGGGCGAGTTGGTCTCCATAAGGGTTCTTTGGAATCTTGAGGGGCAAGTTCAGACTATATCCAAGCTTTATTAGGGTTTTGTGGTTTGTAGCATGAAAAGATTCATGTTGTCTCTGTTTTGTGTTCTCTGTTTTGTGTTTTCGGTGGGTTTGAGCCCTTGTGTTGGTGTAGGTGGTAAAAGCTCGGCCAAAGGCAAGGAGCCAACGAGGAGTAGCACCATTGAGAAGTCGTTCTCCTAAGTTTGTGAGTGGGTTTTGATTGCACAGTTCTAGTTAATTTCCTCTAAATATATGTATAACTAGTTTTGATGAAAACTTGGAATTTATCGTGATTGAATTGATGATTTAGTTGCTTGAAAGTATTCTTTATGTTTCGTATTTTGAAAGCAAGACCTTATGCTATTTAAAGAAAATGAATAATGTCATATTGTTACCTCGTTGCTATATTGGTTTGAACCGATGAATTTCATATATGTATTACACTCTTTGATCTCGGCTTATATAAATGTGAATAATTGTCCTTGACAAGGACCATGTGAAATATTTTATTTGAATTGTATTACTGTTTCTTCTCGTGATGTTTTGATGGTGATGGGGTTGTAACCTGCCTGCTGCAGTAAGGGGTCCTCACGGTCCAACTTTAAGAGGTGGCGTGGTGGACCTGGGTGATCTATTTACTCAGGTGGCGTGTAGAACCCTGACTGGATGTACATCGTGTGTTCCGAGTGACCATACGGATTTGGTGGGTCAACGTCAAAAACATGAGTGCCGTGACGGCTCTGAACCTTGGAACCGAACCAGAACCGTCAAAAACCGAACAGGAACTGGCAAAACCGTAATTGTCAAAACACCGGCACCTGAACCTTCATATAAGGTTTGTGATGAGTGCATTTCATATAGACATATTTTCCATTGTATACCCGTTGTTTCATGAGTATTTTGGTATTAATTCTCCCATTTCAGTGCTATGTGAGGTATTTCTAGTTTTTGTATGTAGATATTGAAACCCCGAAGCAAGAAGGAACAATTTTGAGCGATTTTGTTAGCTAAAGGACTTAGAAGAAACCTCACCAAGCTAAACACGGCATCAACAAGTCCGTGTCCCAAGGCTTGCACTTCACAGAAGAATCCAGCCAAAGTCAGCACGGCCTTGGGTCTCTAAGCACGGTCGTGCAACTCGCAACACGGCCGCAACACGCCAGTGTTAAACCCCGTGCAGATTACAGGCAGTTGTAGTTTCAGAGTTTTTATTTGGCAGTAATTTGCACCGCTTGGAACACGGTTGTGTTCACATTGGAGAGTGTTAAAATACCCTAAAACTTAGGGTTTAAGGGACTTTTTCGGCGAGCGAAAAAAGGCAAAGAAATGGAGAAGCCGGGGGAGTGATCGGAACTATTGGAGAGGGAACCAAGCGCGAATTGTAGGCCAATCGGAAGGAGAAAATCTATCGACTTCAAAACCTCGGACCGCAACAAGGATGGAAGCAAATAGGGAGTCATTGATTTCTTTTGTATTTGCTTCTTTAGCCCTCAACCCTAGTGTCACTCTAAGGGAGAAACAATTAAGCATACAAGATTGAAACTCAAATTCAAACTCAAATTGAATAAAAGCATTAAAGTCAATGAAACATAGGGAATCTAGGGTTTACAAGTCCAAGTACCCACTAGGGGTTTAGCCCTCCATGGAGCAATACAAGTTCATCAAAATAAATGAAGACAAGTGCAAGAAATCCATAAAGAAAACCCCCTTAAGCTTTGTGTTGATAGACTATGGGGACTTCTCCTTCTTCTCCAAAGAACTCCTTCCTCCAAGCCTAAGGCACACCTCGTCGAATCGAGTCGTCGAAGGCTCCCCCAATAGCTCTCCTTGGAAGGAATTGATGATGAATTCGGTGAAGAAGCGCCCCCAAAGTGTAGCAAGAACCTCCTGAACGCTAGCCGTCACTCCCTCTCAAAGTTGGAAGAATAATACCCAAATAACGCTTCGGAACGGCTTTATAATTGGCTATCTCGAGGATCCACACGGGCGTTTGGATGAGCCACACGGCCGTGTGGAAATTCCACACGGGCTTGTGGAAATTCCACACGCCCATGTGGAGTCTCTGCCTTGTGGAAAACTTCGTATTCGTCCCCGATTTCGCCCGTTTCTTCTCTTGAGGTCACACGGACGGACACACGCCCATGTGAAAGGTCATGTGGCATTTCTTGATGATGAGAAAACCTTGGAGAGCTTTTGAAATCTTCGAACAAATCGGAACAAGCGAGCATGACTCGCCTTCGTGTCCTTCTACAAGAATTGTCTTGAAGTCTTTAGAAGTTGGCACATACCCCCTCGTTGGAACCCGATTTGTGTCTTGAACTTCGTATTTGCACACAAGAGCTCCACTTGGCACCATTATGACATAATCTTTCCTTTATTCACGTACCATGTCTTCACAACCCTAATTGCATGAAAGAACACCAAAGCACACGAAATTAGCGATAAAACCTGAGAAATATGATGCTCATGCGTGGAAAACATTTTCAAAAATATATACATGCAAGCACTTATCAAGTTTCCAGGGGAATTTATCGTCCCATGCACTATTGGAGGGATGATGGACGAGAAAGCACTTGCTGACCTGGGAGTGAGCATTAACTTGATGCCATACAAAATCTTTCGGAAGCTAGGACTTGGAGAACTCAAACCAAGTCAAATGACGGTCCAGCCTAGCCGATCGCTCCACTCGTCGACCCTTGGGTATTGTTGAAGATGTCTTAGTGAAAATGGACAAGTTTATCTTCCCGGTAGACTTTGTCATTTTGGACTTGGATGATAGGACTGAGGTACCCTTGATTTTTGGGCCACCGTTCCTCGCCCCTTCTCAAGCAATTATAGATGTGAAAGATGGTCGACTGACGCTGAGAGTTGGTGATGAAGAAGTGGTGTTTAGATTGAAAGAGGCTATGTGACACCCAATAGCTTTTGATGATTCATGCTATTTTTTATATGCTATTGATGGTATTATTGATGACTATGTGCAGGACACTCTACTGAAAGATGACCTCACGGAATTGTTGGGGGAGGAACCCTCGGATGAAGCTCCTATCTCGAGGAAAGAAGAAGCTACTATCGCAAGCACCGAGCACTAATAATTCAACCCGATCCCCAGGAGATGACACCATCTCGAGCTCGGACATGGTGGAAAAAGGTTGCCGACAGGGAAAAATAGCAAGCCCTTGCTCTAAAACACATCTCTTAAGACTTATTTGGTATCAGTGAGGCATTGTTGGTTAATTCATTGACTCCCTATCTTGATGGTTCGGCTATAGGTTCCCAAGAGAGAAGGTACGCATTTGAGCCTTCATAAGGTGAGTGCCGATAAGTTAAGCTAGTGATGTTAAACAAGCGCTTCTCGGGAGGCAACCCGAGTAGTTCCTTTCCTTTTATCTTTGGTTCGTGTTTATTTATTTGTTTGTTTTTGTCTTTGTTTCTTTTGTTTCTCGAGTTTGTTTTCGGTGTCCCTTGGTTAGTTTGAAAGTTTTCTTGTGACCAGCATTTTGGAAAATTTTTTAAGTGAACGAGTAAGGAGATTGAGACTTGGAATGGTTTCCAGGCTCAGTACGGGCACTGCACGGCCGTGTTCTTGGCCATGCAGTTTATAGGGATAAGTGTTTTGCTTATCTCCAGGCAACACGGCTGAAGCACGGCCGTGCGCCAGTCGTGCTGTGCTTAAGCACGCTACCCGTGCCGACAGCACGGGCGTGCTGTGTTCTTCAGCTGTTGCAAAATTTTTATCAGCACGGGCTCAACACGGCCGTGTTGAGGGCGTGTTCGGTGCGGCTTTTCGTATTCCGATGAGTTTTCCTTTAAAACCCTGCCGCTTCAGGTCCCTTCTTCATCTCTCCTCGCGTTCTCGCATCTCTCGTGCTCTGGTTTTTCACGATTTGCTCTCGCCATGCTCAGTTTTTGGAGTTTTCTCGGGGTTCTCGCCTTTCTTTATCTTCCCTGATAGTTTGGTAAGTCGACGGCCCCTTGACACTTTTCCTTTAGATTCACGGTTTGAATGCTTGTATGCTTTCTCTCAATGTTTATCTTTGAGCCTTAGAGCTGTCTTGGGTAAAATTTTGCTAATTTAAATGACTTTGTACTTTCAATTTTTGTACTAGGAGTCGGCGGCGACGATGCAGGGTTTTGTCAACATGGGCGTGCTTATATAACCACGGCTGTATTCTTAATAAGATCCCCAAATTTCATGTCAGCACGGGCGTGCTCTAATTTGCACGGTCATGTTTCCCTGTGAACCCTGTTGCTAATAAACACGAGCGTGCCGAATTCGATACACACGTGCTTCCATTATTTCTAAAGCTCTTCAATTTCTTATATTGCAGATCATGCCGAGGAAGGCAACCACCTTCGAAGAGGGCCCGAGGAGAGTTGTCGACCCCGTCTCGAGCCTACCTTTGGCGCTCCAATCCACCGAGAGCGCTATTCCCATTTGAGCGCCACACGGTTTGGCGAGATGAGAGCGATAGATTGGGAGGTCCTGCGCGAGGTCGATATGGAGGCCGACGTTCAAAGATACCTTGGAGTGGGCGCCCGGACTCGGTTACTTGACATCACCGACCCCTCCTACCGCGAGGTGACTTTGGAGGTATTGGCTACCTTTGAGATGCTCCGAGGGCCCATGAGCTACCACCGACTAGATACCATTCAGTTCTGGGTATTTGGCACCTTGCAGCAGATGAGCCTGACAGAGAACTCTGAGCCTGCTTGGGCTTTATGATGAGGAGTTCACAAGCACTCCCTCTTATGATGCGGTCCTCGTCGCTCGACCACCCGCGGAGCCTCAAGAAGTATGTTGGCATCGTTTGAGCACGGACCGCACATATGATCCTCGCCAGTCAAAGGCCTCGTCCCTACGTCTTCCTGCCCTCAGGTACATTTATTTCATCTTGAGCTATTCCATTACAGGTCGGGGAGATAGCACAGGAGTCGTTAGTCGCCGCGACTTCAATTTCTTGCTGAGTATGCTAGACGGCTTCCATCTGCACCTCGGCTACGAGCTCGCTTTCACGCTTCAGCATCAGGGCCAGGACCCCTATATCACGACGCTGATAAAAGGGATGGGCCTCCAGTCTGGTATCAGAGGGATGCGGATTGTGGGCGGACTGTTTCCTGTCTCCTTGGAGATATTCCTAGCGATGGGCCTGTTGCGGTCCACCCACACCTCGCATGGGTTCCGGTACCGCGCCAGCACTGCTGCCAGTGTCCGAGACTCTCCACCCGCAATAGCTGGTCCCTCTTCTCCTCACACTCCACGTGCCCGGACTTCTGCTAGCCATCCTTCCCCCCCAGCCGGTTCTCCATCCTTCAGACAATGGATGGACAGGAGTGTGCAGCGCTTGGCGACTCGATTGGATGTCACGCACTCACCACCACCTCATTCTGCTGCTGCTGCATCCACCTCCAGGAGTGTTGGGGTTGATGAGTGCATTTCATATATATTTATTTATTTTATATCTTACTCCCATGATTCTTGAATTTATCAGCATTAATTCTCCAAATTCAGTGCTATTTGAGGTATTCTTAGTTTTCCATGCAGATATCAAAGTCCTAAGGCAAGAAGAAGTGATTTGGAGTAATTTTAGAGCTAAAGGACTTGGGAGAAACCTCATCAAGCTCAACACGGCTTCAGCACACCCGTGCTTCAAGCTGTGCAAATTGCAGGAGAATTCAGCCGAGAGCAACACGCATTATGGTCGCTAAGCATGGCCGTGCAACCCTCAGCACGGCCGCAACACGGGCGTGTTGGACCCCGTGCAGATTATAGGAATTTGAGTTTCAGGAGTTTTATTCGGCCATAATCTGCACGGCTTGGAGAACGGCCTCAACACGGCCGTGCTCACATCGGGAAAAGATTAAAACCCCAGAAATTTAGATTTTTGGGGGACTTTTTGGTGGCGAACAAAGGAAGAAGAAGAAGGGAGCTTTGGGGAACCGTTCTCCCCATTCACAAGGGAAATGTTGCTCGAATGGTAGGCCGATCGGAAGGAGAATCCATTCCATCATGGAGCCTCGGATAGTCGCAAGGATGCAAGAAATTATGGAATTTTCAACTTCTTGTGTATTAATTTCTTTAGCATTTACCTTGTTGTCTAACTTCATGAGGGGCTAAACTCTCTTAGGGAGCCCCGGGGTGATATTCGATGTTGTATCTTGAATTTGAATACTCTACTTGCGGTATTTATGAATGTATTGTTCCTTGCATTAAATCTTGGTTGTTGGCTATCTTGAATGTTTGTTGAGTGGTTGAATGCTTGAATGTCTGGTTATCTTATCTTAGCTTGTGAATCTTATTGATAGTTGCAAGAAGTGAGATCTCAAGTTAGGGTTCAACAAACTTGTGAGCATCATTCATCTAGCACAACTAGATTTTAGAACCTGAAGATATCTCCGATAAGTACCGAGAGAGTCCAAGTTAGTGAGTATCGGGAATTCAACCACGGGGCCCCATCTACTCCATTGAGCCAATCCTTACCTTTCCCTTAGTTCAATACCTTTTCTTCAATCTCTTTCAGTCCAACCTAGAGTCAATTCAATTCTTCTTTAATTGATTAGATATTAAGCGAACGATAGTATTAGAAGATACACCGAGTCCTAGTGGATACGACTACCGGACCTTAGGGTACACTTTATTATTAGTACGACCCGTGCACTTGCGGATATGCAAGGGGCGTATCGGCGGTTGACACCGCCGACCTCGCCTCCGACTCCGAGACCCGGCTCCGACAGCGCCGATTTTTAAGCTCTTTGCTTATGTTTTTATCTATTTTCTTTATTTTCAGTTTTTGTTCTTTCTGTCCAGTTTGTCTTTTTTTTGTAGTCGAGTCGGTTAGCAAGGGAGTCCCCTACTAAACTGATCTCTTTTCTTCGTGAGTTTATTATATGCTTGTTTTATCGTCTCTCTCTAATGCTTATGTGCTTTACTTCAAGATGCATGGATAAGTCCTTTCTTTGCTTGTATCAAATTGTCCCGCAAATCATGTGTTTCTCCACAGTTTATTCATGGGAGTCTCGCCATTTTACTTGGTGAAAAATTCCCCAACTCTATTCCCACTTGCACTTGAGTCATGTTTACATGTATTGAATGTTTTACTCTTTTAACAATGAGGACAATGTTTTATTCAAGTTTGGGGGATGGTTGTATGTTTCGTATGCCTTTTGATGTTAGTGCATGACCTAGGACGATCTATGAAAATTTTTGGTAAAGAATTCCTAATCTTAGGAGATAATGAGCATGGTAGTGTGCTTTTATTGAACTTTAAGACCATTTTTGCTCTTACTTTGGAAACCCTAATTCAAACACCTCTCCTAATTTTGTGCTTCACTTCGTTGAGAGGAAGGTTTAGCTTTAAGACTTGTGAAAGAAAAATGATTGACTCTAAACTTAAACAATAAAAGCTTGAGAGTGAAAAGAAAAAGTAAGAAGTGTTTAGAATTGAATTTCGAAAAGTCGGATTCCTGTTAGGATGCCCTTTCGAATTCTGCAAGAAAGATGGTAGAAAGAGCTATCATTTTAGAAAAAGTGAAAGTCGCACTTGAGTAGTCAGATCTTAGGCATCACAAATGTCATTTTTGATGACCTACCGGGTGAAATGGCTGCCTCTAGGGTGTATGAAGCTACTACCCAGTTTAGGAGTCATCGTGAAAGAAAAATGTGGCTTGAACTAGACGCATTTCCTTAGGCGCACACACACTCATTAGTACGAAGTAAGAGTAAAAATCTTTCTCGAGCTTTCACTTGACTAAGGCACTTGCTACTCTTGGCTCCCCAAGCTTTAGGAATTCTCTGACTTAGTTAAGATCAGAGGTTATGTACTCATCTCTTTGTGAGAGGATTAAGGTTGCTTGAGGACAAGCAACGATTCAAGTGTGGGGGTATTTGATGAGTGCATTTCATATAGATATACCCGTTGTTTCAGGAGTATTTTGGCATTAATTCTCCCATTTCAGTGCTATGTGAGGAGTTTCTAGCTTTTCTATGTAGATATGGAAACCCCGAAGCAAGAAGGAACAATTTTGAGCGATTTTGTTAGCTAAGGGACTTAGAAGAAACCTCACCAAGCTAAACACGGCCTCAACACGCCCGTGTCCCAAGGCGTTCACTTCACAGAAGAATCCAGCCAAAGTCAGCATGGCCCTGCGTCTCTAAGCACGGTCGTACAACTCGCAACACGGCCGCAACACGCCCTTGTTGAACCCCGTGCAGATTACAGGCAATTGTAGTTTCAGAGTTTTCATTTAGCAGTAATCTGCATGGCTTGGAACACGGCCTAAGCACGGCCGTGTTCATATCGGGAGAGTTAAAACATCCTAAAACTTAGGGTTTGTGACTTCTCGGCGGACAGAAAATGAGACAAAGAAAGGGAGAAGCCGGGGGAGTGATCAGAACCATTGGAGAGGGAACCAAGCGCGAATTGTAGGCCAATCAACAGGAGAAAATCTATCGACTTAAGAACCTCGGACTTCAACAAGGATCGAAGCAAATAAGGAGTCATTGATTTCTTTTGTATTTGCTTCTTTAGTTATTTCTCTGTTATTTGAATCTATGAGGGGCTAAACCCTTCTTGGGAGCCCCGGGTTGAGAACTTGTGTGTGTGTGTTTTGAACTTAGATTCTTCTATTTCAGCATTTATGTATGTCTTTATTACCCTTATTAAATCTTTGGTTGTTGGCTTCGTTGTTGGTTGTTGAGTGTTTTGATTACTTTGAGATCTTGATTTTGACTAGGCTTGCATATCTTCTCGATTGATACAAGAAGTTAGAATTCAACTTAGGGTTTCAATTACACTACATGAATCCTCCGCATAGCACAACAAGATTTTAGAATTAGGGTTTGTGAGAGACACTCGAGATAAGTGCTGTTAGAATCTAGTTAGGTAGCACCAAGTGACCAACCCGGGGCCCCATCTCCTCAATTAAGCAATCCCAAATCTCTCCCTCTAGGGCGATTCCTCCTCCCTCACATCCTTGCTTTCTCAAGTCTAAGTCATTTCACCTTTATTCTAGTTGATTAGATATTAAGTAGGAAGATAGTATTAGGTGATATACCAGTCCTTGTGGCATCGACTACCCGACCCTCGGGTACATTATATTACTTGTACAATCCGTTCACTTGGGGTTATGCAAGGGGCATATCAGTTTGGTTCTAGTTTCAGAATTTGAAAACAGTGGAACCGGCGGTTCAACCAAAGGTTCAAAATGGAGGTTTAAACCACCGGTATATATAATGTCATGAATGATTAGGTTTTATTTTGTTAATATTATTAATAAGTTATTAATTAAGTAATTACATGTTTAAAGATATTATAAATAAATAATTAAAGATATTAACCAAATTGATTATTGATTAGTCTGATTATGAACACTTGATTAGCCAATTAAGTTTGATTCGTGATATTCGTCCAACTTATATGTATTGTGCCATGCCAAACTTTGTTGCTCATGCAAGAAGATATGTTGTAATTAATAGATTATGTCACAAATTATTAGTAACAAATTAAATATGGATTTATTAAAACAATTTAATTAATGAGGAGTACTTTAAAAGTTAAAAGAGCTATAATAGAGATCAATCGCAATTTTTAATACTAATTGAATTGCTCATTTGCATTATCTTTGAAATAGTACAATCAAGAGCATTTATGAGAAACTAAACTCTGTGGCCTTGACCTATAGGTTTATAGTATATTAGACATTTGCAAGGAGACATATGAACAATATAAATGATTAGAGATTTGGAGGGTAGAAAACTTAATAAAATATTGTATTAAATTAATTCTTTTATTTTTGTGTTCATTTAGTTTGAAATATTGAATTATTTAGTTTAAAGAAAAAAACCTGAACTATTTGAACTGCCAAACCGGAACTGTTGAACCGAACCGCCAGAATCGGAACCGAAACCGCCAAGAACCTTGCCTAGGCGGTTCGGTTGGTTCAATAATTTTTTGAACCGGAACCGGCGGTTCGTGAACTGTGGCCAGATATCAAAGTCCTGAAGTAAAAAGAAGCTCTTTTGGAACAATTTTAGAAGCTAAAGGACTTAGAAGAAACCTCATCAAGCTCAGCACGGTTTGAGCACGCCCGTGCTGTTCCCCGTGCAAAATGCAGAAGAATTCAACTGCGATTCAGCACAGCCTGAGTCCGTTGAGCAGGGTTGTGAAAACCTCAGCACGGTCGAAGCACGCCCGTGCTGCTTCCCGTGAAAATTACAGGAGAATGCGGCCATAGATCAGCACAGCCAGAGTTCGCTGAGCACGGTCGTGCAAAGCCTCAGCACGGTCTAAGCACGCCCGTGCTGTTCCCTGTGCAGATTACAGGTTTGTGAGTTTTCTGAAGAGTTATTTGGCCGTAATCTGCACGGCTTCAGCACGCCCGTGCTCACATTGGGAAAACATTAAAACCCTAAAAACTTAGGTTTTTGAGGGACTTTTGGGGAGCGAACTTTGGGAGAAAGAAAGGGAGAGCTTTGGGGGTTGATCCTCTACTTCATCAAGGGAATGCCAAGCGTATGGTAGGCCGATCGGAGGGAGATTAAACGACATCGTAGATCCTTCGACAACCTCAAGGATGCAAGAAATTAGGGAGTTTTCAATTCCTTGTGTTGTAATTTCTTTGGCATTGTGTTTGTTGGTTGTTATCATGAGGGGCTAAACTCTTAAGGGAGCCCCTGGGTTGGTTGTATGACGTTGTAGCTCGAACTCGTAGTCTTTACTTGCAGTTTTTATGATTGTCTTGTTCATTTCAATAAATCAAGGTTATTGGCTATCTTGTATGTTGTTTAGTGCTTGATGCTTGGTAGTTTGGTTCTCCTATCTAGGTTTGTGATTCTTTATTGATTGTTGCAAGCAGAGGGAGTTCAACTTAGGGCTCGGCAGCGCTAGAAACCACATGCTTATCGCATAACTAGGTTTAGAACTGAAGACATCCCTGATAATTACTGAGAAAGACTGAGTTAGTGAACGTCAGAAACCCAACCCCGGGGCCCCATCTCCTCCATCGAGTCAATCCTAAATCTTCCCTTGGTGAACTTTCCATTCTCTCAACTTCCTCGAAGTCAGTCCAAAGTCAACTCCTTCATTCTCGATTTGGTTAGATATTGAGTAGGACGTTAGTATTAGAAGCTATACCAGTCCCTGTGGATTCGACTACCCGACCCAAAGGGTACATTATACTACTTGTGCGACCCGTGCACTTGCGGTTACCAAGGGGCGTACCAAGTTTTTGGCGCCGTTGCCGGGACTCGGCAACTTCTAAGAATACGGACAGTCTTAGTACTCTAACCATTTATTTTGCTTTTAATTCATTTTCTTTTGTTCTTATTTTATTTTTCTTGTTTTCTTTGTTTTTGTTCTTTGGTTTTTCTTTGTTTTTCTTAAGTTCGTTTATTTTTCTTTTCTCTTTTCGCTTTGAGCTTTAAAATCCATATCTTATCTGTTTCTTTTGGTACTTGTGCAGGAGCAGTGTACCTCAGTCGTTTTATCTTTCTAGAGAGGGAGTACCATCCATAAGATGGAAGATCTTTTGGATGCATTAAGGAGACAGGGCAACCCCCATTTTGAAACAGAAACAGGAGATCTTGATGCTGGCAGACAGCTAATAGAACTTCTTTCTCGACCATCGAACGCAAATTACCAGAATGTCTCTCTGGAAGAAGCGGTTCAGACCTTCAGCAAGAAATCTCAGCAATGGTCAAGAAATCAAATTGTCGCGGAAGAAGCAATGCCTAATAACCAAACGGAGTTGAACTATACAGAAGAGGTCATGTCAGTAAGTTGGTGCAGTGAATTAATGGAAAAACATATTGGGCGGAAATTCTTGGGAGAAGAATGTACAGATAAAAAGCCTAATCAGGATAGTGTGGATCGCCGGAATTGTGAGGATCAATTATTGCACATAGTGGGCTCCGAATCTGTTAAGGAACCAAGCTTTCCAACGGCAGAAATCAAAGGTGCAAGGGTCGAGCTAAAGAAACTACCTGACCATTTAGAATATGCTTTCTTAGGGGAGATGAATGAAGAGCGTAATAATTTCTGCGACCCTTGATGATGAACAAAAGGGAGAATTATTACAAATACCGACTCACGGTCGTGTGCGTAACACACGAGACTCGCAAGTGCACTGGTCGCCAAGTAATACCCTGTGCGTGACACAGGGGTCGTATTCCCAAGGAGGCCCGAAGAGCTACCTTTACTCACTCTTTGCTTGTTGTTTAACTAATCATGTTCAGTTTAAGCAAGTAATTTAATGCAAAGCAATTTAAAACTCTAAATAAGAAAATAGCAAGAAACTCGCAACGGGATCGGATCAAGGTAGAGAAATGGTCACGGATGTGGCTCACCAAGGGGGCTACTAAAGTGCAAAGGAGGCTAAGGTTATCATGCTTTTGGCAATTTGGACCGATAGAAAACCCTAAGCTAGATCAACCCGATGGTCACGGTGTTGACCCCAAATCCAATAGAAGTAGTGGGTGAAGAACTCCTTCCACCCCACATCCTTCCATGATTGCAAAGAGAGTAGTGGCTTTCACAAATTAGGGTTAAAACTCCACAAAGAAGCCAACCCTAAAACGGAGGGGTACAAGTACCCGATGATCACGGTATACTTATACGACTTCCCTTCCAAGCTTGAATGTGTCTACAACTAGGGCAATGTTCATGCAATCCTAGTAGAAACAAGGAAATGATAAACAAGATTCTCATGCATATCAAGGCAATAATTCTCATCAAGCAAGGATTCACAAACCAAC
Source organism: Dioscorea dumetorum (assembly GCA_902712375.1). Classification (NCBI taxonomy): domain Eukaryota; kingdom Viridiplantae; phylum Streptophyta; class Magnoliopsida; order Dioscoreales; family Dioscoreaceae; genus Dioscorea; species Dioscorea dumetorum. The sequence continues at coordinate 50,294 of CACTHL010000028.1, forward strand.
CAAAAGCATAAATAAATCCAAGCATCTCAAAAATACACAAGTTCACCCCCAAGGTTCACCCACATCCGGTGACCTTGGGGGTTTAAGTGTTCATCTCAAGTCTACAAACAAGATTCATCTTGAAAACAACCAACAAAGACATAGAAAAACTCCTCGGGTGGAAATGTGGAGACCTTTGTACTTCCTTTTGATCTCTCATGCTTGTTTCTCCACACCTTCTTTACATTTTTCTTCTTTTTGCCATGGGGTGGCAAGATGCTCTCCAATTGAGTCACATGATAAGTTGGTGGAGAGGGGTCTCTTCTTCAATTTCCTCGTTCTCAAAATCTTCTAAGTATTCATCTAAAGGGTTCATGGCGAGGACTTCCCGTACACAATCGGTAACAATCAAATCTGTTGTATCCGCAAAATATAAGGTATCATCATGATCAAGGGAGTGTTTCATTGCTTGAGGAAGGGTGAAGACCACTTGCTCGTCTCCAACTCTCAATGTCATTTTGCCCTCCTTCACATCTATCAATGCACCGGAAGTGTTGAGAAATGGCCGACCAAGAATTAGGGGAACCTCGACATCGTCATCCACATCCAGTATCACGAAATCCACTGGGATAATAAGCTTGTCCACCCTAACAAGAACATCTTCCACAACCCCACGCGGTCGTCACACCGATCGATCAGCTAGTTGTAAGGTCATCCGCGTAGGTCTCAAATCTTCCAAGCCCAATTTCAGGAACAGGTTGTATGGCATAACATTAATGCTGGCTCCTGAGTCGGCCAATGCACTTTCTTGCCTTCCATTTCCTAACACGCAAGGAATGATGAAGCTACCGGGATCTGTCAGTTTTTTTGGCAATTTTCTCTGAATTATAGCTGAACAATTTCCAGTAAGCGTTACCGTATCCAAGTCTTCCAGCTTTCTCTTGTTCGTGAGGAGGTCCTTCATGAACTTGGCGTACTTAGGCATTTGGGAGAGCGCTTCGACAAGGGGGATGTTCACATGAAGTTGTTTAAAGATATTGAGAAATTTCTTGAATTGAGCCTCATCCTTGTGTTGCTTAAGTCTAGATGGGTACGGCACAGATGGTCTAAACTCAGGGACCTTTAATGTTGGAGATTGATTATGAATTTTAGTTTGCTTCTTTCTACTCCCTTCATATTCATTCTCTGTTGCATTGGGGTCTTCCCGGACGGCTACCCCATCATTAGAAGCACTTGGGCTTTCCTTAGCCCTTACTTCCACTTGTTTCCCACTCCTCAGTGTCACGGCCTTCAATTGCTCTCTTGGATTGCTCTCCGTGTTGCTAGGCAAGCTCCCTGAGGGTCTTTCTGATTGTGCCCTAGCAAGCTGCCCCACTTGATTTTCCAAGGACTGAATTGAAGCTTGCACATTCCTCAGAACGGCCCCGAACTCATCAAACTTCTTCTCGTGTGCCCCAAATCGTGCCTCGTTGTTGATCATGAACTTAGCAAGAATCTCCTCAGTTGTATACTTTTTTTCTTGTTGTTGTTGTGGAGGTTGATATTGAGTGCTTTGGGGTAGTGGAGGCCTTTGCTACGATTGGCTTTGATTCCATGAGGGGTTTGGATAATTTCTCCACCCCGGGTTATAGGTATTGCCATATTGGTTTCCCGGTCCCCTTTGCCCTCCACCAACATAGTCAAGCTGTCTCCACAGGTGTTGAGGGAGCAATAAAAATAGGGCCTTTGTGACGTTGTGTGGCCCGCACCACAAGTGTCACATGACATAACCGCCTTAACACCCGAGCTTGATCCCAACATGAACTGTTCGAGTCTTTGGGCCAAAGTGTCAACCTTGGAAGCTAGAGCATTGTGTTCATTGACACTCTTAGTTAGTGCATCAACCTTTGCAAGAAGAGCAGTTACTTCATTCACTTCATAAAGCCCCGCCACCTTGGGTGGTTTCTGTCTCGTGCTCCAGTGACATTCATTACTAGCCATGTTCTCAATCAATGCTTCAGCCTCTTCAAGGAGTTTGTTGCTTAATGAGCCACCTGCAGCTGCATCAATGAGTTGCCTCGTGGCATAATTCAGCCCATTACACAACATTTGCACTCGCATCCATGCAGGAAAACCATGATGAGGGCACTTGCGCAGAGAAGGTCCTTGAAGCGTTCATGTGCTTCAAAAAGTGTTTCATTGTCACCTTGCTCGAATGATGAGATCTCTTGTCTCGGTCGTGTCTTGCCTTGCTTGGAGGGAAATATCGAGCCGGGAATTTTTCTACCATTTCCTTCCAAGTAGTGATCGACCCGAGAGCCAAACCAGTGAGCCATCTCGTAAGCTGCTCCTCTCAAACCGAATGGGAATAATCTCAACCTAATGGCATCATCTCGAACCGAGTTGATTTTAAAGGTTGAGCAAATTTGAAGAAATCGTGATAAATGAGCATGGGGGTCTTCATCTCGCTAAACCATCAAACTGAACCGAATTCGTATCATTCCAATCGTGCTAGCCTTGATCTCAAAATTGTTCGCCGGAACTGTAGGTGCTTGAACACTGAATTCTTCCCCAGTGAACTGTGGCCTTTCATAATCGGATAGGGTTCTTCCTTGTTCAGCCATAACTGAAGGCTCACTAGTTTCAACCCGAACTTCTCTCAAACGATGGTGTAGAGTTCGCTCAATCTCTTGATCGGGTTCAACAAGGTGTGCTTGACTTGCTCGTGTCATAAGACGGGTACCTTGCAAGAATGTTCAAGTCGAGGCTTAGAAAGTGAAGAAAGCAATCAAAGAAAAACAACAGTAACAGAATGGGGAAATATATACAAGAATGGAAATATGAAACAAAACAAAACGTTAAATCAACCCGCTGAAGCTTTCCAAGTATCCTTCGGTGACTTCCCCTGCAACGGCGCCAAAAACTTGGTCGTGTGCGTAACACACAGACTCCGCAAGTGCACGGGTCGCCAAGTAATACCCTGTGCGTGACACAGGGGTCGTATTCTCAAGGGGGCCCGAAGAGCTACCTTTACTCACTCTTAGCTTGTTGTTTAACTAATCATGTTCAGTTTAAGCAAGTAATTTAATGCAAAGCAATTTAAAACTCTAAATAAGAAAATAGCAAGAAACTCGCAACGGGATCGGATCAAGGTAGAGAAATGGTCACGGATGTGGCTCACCAGGGGGGCTACTAAAGTGCAAAGGAGGCTAAGGTTATCATGCTTTTGGCAATTTGGACCGATAGAAAACTCTAAGCTAGATCAACCCGATGGTCACGGTGTTGACCCCAAATCCAATAGAAGTAGTGGGTGAAGAACTCCTTCCACCCCACATCCTTCCATGATTGCAAAGAGAGTAGTGGCTTTCACAAATTAGGGTTAAAACTCCACAAAGAAGCCAACCCTAAAACGGAGGGGTACAAGTACCCGATGATCACGGTATACTTATACGACTTCCCTTCCAAGCTTGAATGTGTCTACAACTAGGGCAATGTTCATGCAATCCTAGTAGAAACAAGGAAATGATAAACAAGATTCTCATGCATATCAAGGCAATAATTCTCATCAAGCAAGGATTCACAAACCAACCAAAAGCATAAATAAATCAAAGCATCTCAAAAATACACAAGTTCACCCCCAAGGTTCACCCACATCCGGTGACCTTGGGGGTTTAAGTGTTCATCTCAAGTTTACAAACAAGATCCATCTTGAAAACAACTAACAAAGACATAGAAAAACTCCCTCAAAACTCGGAGGCCGAATGACGTTTGAAATTCCTCAAGAAGTGGCTTCCGAAGACGCCACTCAAGGTGTGGCTTCCCTTGTCTTCTACCTCCTCAATCGATGAAGTTCGGAGTAGATCTTGCCCAAATCATGTTCTCCCCGTCGTTTTCCACCTTAGAATCGCTCCCTCGTCGTCCCTAAGGTCGGGTCGGAAGTTGGAAGAAGAAGCTCTCCAAAACCCTAGGTCTCTCTCTTTTCTAAAACTCTTGTTTCTCTTTATAAAAGCCCCAGTCGGGGGGTTATGCGGCCGGGTATGCGGGGCCGTATACATGCCCGTATAGAACCATCGACAAGTTGCCGATTTTTCCCGTAAGTTCTACAGTGATTGCTACAGTACTGCTACAGTATTTGCTACATTACTGCTACAGTCTTGAGCCCTAAAACGCCTTTCCATGCCGATTTCTTCTCAAATCGCGTTGTCGAGCTCCCCTAAGCCTCTTTGTGCCTGAAACAAGAAAAATCCCCGATTAAACCATCAAAGGGCATCGATTCATTAACAAATAACATTAATAAAACACAATACATACATATAAAATACGTACATTTAGACGTTTATCAAACATCCCCACAACAAAGCTATAGCCTGGTCAATATCAGATATCAAGGGCATCAGTCCGGCTTTCTACACACATAAAATCCTTATGGAAGATGAAATTAAGCCGAAGGTGCAACCACAACGGCGATTGAATCCTAATATGCGAGGAGGTGGTCAAGACAGAGGTCAAGAAACTTTTAGATCTTTGGGGTTATTTACCCTATTTCGGATAGCCCGTGGGTGAGTCCAGTGCAAGTAGTGCCAAAAAAGGGAGGTATGACGGTGATCCGGAATGACAAGAAAGAAGTGATTTCTGCTCGCACGCCACTTGGATGGCGGGTATGTATCGATCATCGGAAATTGAATGATGCTACTAGAAAAGATCACTTCCCTCTCCCATTTATTGATCAAATGTTGGAGAGACTTGCAGGACACATGTATTACTGCTTTCTAGACGGGATGTCGGGATACTTACAGATCCCAATTGCACCCGAAGATCAAGAGAAGACTACTTTCACATGTCCTTATGGCACCTTTGCATATCGTCGTATGCCTTTTGGTTTATGCAATGCTCCCGCCACATTCATATTGTATGATGTCCATTTTTGACGAGTTCATCGAGGATTTTATGGAGGTATTCATGGATGATTTTTTCAGTCTTTGGCAATTCATTTGATAATTGTTTGTCTAATTTGAAGAAAGTTTTAGCCCGATGTGAAGCAACAAATCTGGTACTCGGTTGGGAAAAATGTCATTTTATGGTTCGGGGAAGGAATAGTATTGGGTCACAAGATTTCACAATCCGGAATAGAAGTAGATAAGGCGAAGATCTCCACAATTGAGGGACTCGCGATTCCGACCACTACGAAGGATATCGAAGTTTTTTGGGACATGTAGGGTTCTACGAGACGTTTTATTCGAGATTTTTCAAAAATTTCAGCACCCATGCCAAAACTCTTAGAGAAAGATGCTCCTTTCAATTTCGACGCAACATGTCAAGTTGCTTTTGAATTGCTTGAGGCAGAAGTTAGTAGAAGCCCCAATTTTAAAAGCACCACTTTGGGATCGGCCTTTCGAACTAATGTGTGATGCTAGTGATCGAGCTGTGGGAGTAGTACTAGGGCAGCGGCACGATAAACAATTTCATCCAATCTCTTACGCAAGCAAAATGTTGACCGTAACCCAAGAAAATTATATGACAACGAGAGAAGGAGCTGCTAGCTATTGTTTACGCTTTTGATAAGTTCCGGCAGTACTTGGTTCTCTCTAAAGTGATAGTTTTTACCGATCATGCAACATTGAGGTATTTGATGACTAAAGCGGATGCTAAACCAAGGTTGATACGGTGGATCCCTACTTGTTGCAAGAATTTGACGTGGAGATACGAGATAAGAGAGGCGTTGAGAACGTAGTGGCGGATCATTTATCCCGTTTAGAGCACTCCAATAATACTTGGCAGAATTCTGAAGTCGTAAATGATTCCTTCCCGAAGTGCATCTATATCTCACAAAAATGAAAGACCCTTTGAATGTTTCGGTTCCATGGTTCGCAGATATTGCAAATTATCTGGCAGGGGGGCTGATTCCAGAAACCTTCTCTTATCAATAACGAAAAAAAAATTTTTCAGATGTCAAGCATTATGTTTGGGATGATCCGTATTTGTATAAGCTCTGCGCGGATGAAATGGTGAGACGATGTGTTTCAAGAGAAGAGGGATGGAATATTTTATCGCAGTGCCACGCGGGGGTGCTTGGAGGACATTTTGGACAAAACAGGACAGTGGAGAAGGTGTTATCAGCCGGTTTCTTTTGGCCTTCGCTCTTCCGAGACGCCAAGACTATGATCGAATCTTGTGATGCTTGTCAGCGGAGTGGAAATCTATCGAAACGAGACGAGATGAAGCAGACCCCCATTCAACAGTGTGAAGCTTTCGATGTGTGGGGCATTGATTTTATGGGCCCATTTCCCTCCTCGAATGGGTGCCGATATATATTGGTTGCAGTGGACTACGTGTCTAAATGGGTAGAGGCTCAAGCACTTCCTACTAATGATGCTAGGGTTGTTGTGAAATTTTTAAGAAAGCTGTTTGCCCGTTTTGGTTGCCCAAGAGCTATTATCAGTGATAGAGGGTCTCATTTCTGTAATGCTCAATTCGAAAAAATTTTATTGCGACTCGGCGTTACCCATCGGATCGCTACAGCATATCACCCTCAAACGAGTGGACAAGTGGAAGTCACCAACCGGGAGATCAAACGAATCCTAGAAAAAACCTTTCAGTTCAGTAGGAAGGAGTGGGCAGACAAATTAGAAGAAGCTTTGTGGGCATACAGGACCGCATATAAAACTCCTACGGGGCACACACCATATCGGTTAGTCTATGGTAAAGCTTGCCATTTGCCTTTCGAAATGGAACATCGAGCCTCTTTGGGCCATTAAAAAACTGAATTTCGATTTGAAAAAGGTGGGAGATAAGAGGAAATTTCAATTAAAAGAGTTAGACGAACTCAGACAAGCCGCGTATGAAAATTCTGTGCACTACAAAGAAAGGGTTCGAAATTTACATGACAAGCGGTTACGGATTGACAAACAGTTTGAGGTTGGAGATCAAGTGTTGTTATTTAACTCGCGACTGAAATTGTTCCCTGGAAAATTGAAGTCGCGTTGGTCGGGCCCATATCAGGTTACGAGCGTCTACCCGTATGGGGCCATTGAAATATCTCATCCTGACCATGGCACTTTCAAGGTGAACGGGCATCGGTTAAAGCACTACATTAGTCCCACTGTTTTATCAGATATCGAGGGTGTGCAGAGCATCCTGCTTATTTCACCTACTTGAATTCCATACCAGTCAAGCTCGGGACGGTAAACAAGCACTCGTGGGAGGCAACCCACATTCTTTCCTTTCTTTTCTGTTTTTCTTTTTGCCGGCACGGGGCGAGCACGCCCGTGTTGCTCCCCGTGCATTTTTCAGGTTTTCTTCTTATCTTTTTGCAGAGTGATGGACACGGAATGTGTCAACACCCGCAAGCGCACGGGTCGTCAAGTAATAAACCACTCGTGCAAGCACGAGTGGGTCGTATTCCCAAGGGGCCCGAGGAGCTACCTTACTCACTTTTCACTTGTTGTTTAGCTCACCGATTCCATTTTTTAAGAGAATAGCTAAGAAAGAAAATGAATAGCAACAAGAGAAATTTTCTTAATAAATACAATTGAATCAAAACTCGGGAGATGCTCAGGGATGGAAAACGGTCATGGATGAGGATCCCCGAGGGGGCTAATCAAGTGAGTAGGATAAATGAGGAATTTAGTATATGGCTAGTTGGACCGAGAAAACCTAAGCTTAGGCCAACCCGATGGTCACGGCAATTGACCCCTAACCCGGTACAAGTGTTGAATAAGGAATTTCTTCCACTCAACCTCTCACACGGTTGCAAGGAGAATGATGGTTTTCTCAAGTTAGGGTGGAAACACTAGTTAGTTTTCAACCCTAGAAATGGAGGGGTACAAATACCCGATGGTCACGATGTATTTATACATTAATCCCTTCCAAGTTTGGTAGAGTCTAGCACTAAGGCAATGATCATGCTACAAAGTGCTACCAAGAATTTGATACAACAATTAAGCATATGTACCAAAACAATCAAGAATACCAAACAAGGATCACAACAAGCCAATCATACAATAAATAGCTCAAATAATCCAAAACATCACAAGTTTTGCCCCCAAGGTTCACCTACATCCGGTGACCTTGGGGTTTAGTTGTTCATGTTCAATAAATCCACCACACAAACCATGGAAATAACCAAAATAAACATGAGGAACACTCCCTCAAATGGTGAAGGTCGAATGCCGCTTGGATCCCCGGAGAAAACCTTCCGAAGACGCCACTCGAAGGGATGGCTTCCCGTTGTCTTCAACCTCCAAACAATGAAGCTTTTGAAGTAGATCCTCCAAGATCTTGCTCTCCTCTCCTTAGAAAACCCGAATTTCCTCTCCTTTTGCCCTCCAAAATGGTGTAGAAATGATGCCCAAACCCTAGCCTTCTTTTCCCCCAAAAGCTCTCTCCAAGAAGATGCAAAAGTCCTTTTCAAAATGCCCTAGATCGGCCTTTAAACCCCAAATCCCGATGGGTAAACGGGTCAGTATACTGCCGGTATGCTGACCCCTCGGGATTTCTACTTTTCTGCCAAGAAGTCCGCGATGAGCTACAGTAACTGCTACAGTACCGTGCTACAGTGTCCCCGTCTCGAAAACGCTATTTTGATGTCGAAATCGCTCCCCATCTCGTCGTCGAGTCCCCAGGGCTTCTGGCTGGCCTGAAATACAAAAATAAAGCAATTTACATCAAAAAGGGCATAGATTCAACAAAAGAATATGAAAATAATACACAACAAATACATGTAAAATACGTACTTTTAGACGTTTATCACAGAGCATCGGCACGGGCGTGCTCCTTTCGAAGCACGGCCGTGCTCACTCCTTTTTACAGGGTTTCTTTTAAGCCGAACAACCCTAAATTTTGCTAGCCGTTCTCCACTTGTCCTTGGTGGCTTTTTCTCGGGCCGTCCTCCACTCTCTTCCATCATGCCTACGAAACGTGTAGCACCACGACGGCCATCTCGCCATTCTCGCTCCACCTCCAACCCTAGCTTTCCCCATTTTTCCTCGGTTGATCAAAGGCAACGATTTCGGAGGCTTCTTCAACAACCATTCGGGGATTTTCGCATTCTTGAATGGCAGGCCCTTCGAGGAAGCACATCTAGCCGACGAAATTAACCGGTTGCTCCACGTCGGATCTTGGTACAAGATTTTCTCCATTACGAGAACCTGCATATCGGGAATTAACATCCGAGTTTCTCGCTACATTTGAGCTGAAACGTGGTCAAATTAATTGAGAGGATCCCCCTTTGCCTTGCGATTTCAATTGCTTTGGGGAGGGCTTTTACAATGAGTTTTACAGAGTTTGCTATTCGGATGGGGTTGTACGACGAACCGTTTACTTTATCTTCCGAATATCAATCTTTGACATTCTATCTCCCTCCAGGTGAAACTCAACAGGAATGTTGGAGGCGGGTGAGCTCGACCATCGGTTATTTCAACCGGCTCGATCTAGAGCCTCGGCGCTCAAATCTTACGCATTGCGCGTCATTCACATTCTCGTTGAGTGGGACCATCACGGGCCGAGGCGAGAGCACGGGTGTCATCACCAACACTGAATTCACATACTTGGTTAGTATGTGGAATGGCATTCCATTTCATGTGGGTTATGTACTTGCTAAGGCACTGCAAGCATCGGTCTAAAGATCGCCGCACGAAAGCCATTTTTGTTGGACCTTACATCACACACTTGGCACGTCGCATGCAATTATTGCCGGTTCACTTGCTCGTTCACCGTTAGCGGTCGGGTCCATCCTATAAATTTGCGCACCTTATGGAGTATGGGTTTGCTTCCATCATCATCTCGCATCGGCTCAGCCGACACCACCCACGAAACACCTAGGCCGGCCAATTCGGATTCGATTCCTCTAATGTTTCATCCGATCGTGAATTTTGCCGGTGGATGTTGCGGAGTTTTCAGAAAATCATGGATCGGTGTCCTCGTCGTGCCGCTGGACCTTCTACGTCCCGGAGTGTCGGCGTTGACACCACCGACCTGCCATCGGAGTCGACTCCGATTCCGAGAGCGCCCGGTTTTGATGTTCTTGTTTTTGTTGTTATTTTACTTTATTTTGTGTTCTTTGTTTTTACTTCGTTGTCGTTTGTTCTTCTTAAGTCGGTTAGCAAGGGGAGTCCCCTACTAAACTGATCTCCTTTTAGTATGATTTTTGTCTTTTTGTTTTTGTTCGTTCTCTAATGCTTGCATGTGTATCTCGGGATTCATTGATTATCTTTCTTGATGGTTGTCTCAAACGACTCATCCCTAATCGGCGATCAACACCCGCCCTTGTGTGCCATCGAATTTTTCTTCGGCACCTCTCCTTTAACTTCGTGAAAATTCCCAACCCTCACTTTTACTTGCACTTATTTTCTTTGCGTGCATGCTTACATCTTTAAACATTGAGGACAATGTTTCATTCAAGTGTGGGGGAGAGTTGTGCATTTGTCTCCTAGATGTTGTGCATGACTTAGGACGATCTATGAAAATTATTTTGGTTGAGAATTGCTAAGCTAGGAGTTTTTGGGTATACTAGTGCACTTTTTTTGAACTTAAAGTTCCATTTTGCTCTTACTTTGGAAACCCAAATGCTAACACTTAGTCTTCTGTTGTGTTGTTACTCTGTTAGAGAAAGGGCTAGTTATAAGGCTGAAAATTAGAAGTTGACTCCAAACTCAAAATAAATAAAAGCTAGAATTGCGTGACAAGTCGGATTCCATTTTTGGGATGCCCTGTCAATTTTTGTGTGAAAGATGGTAGAAAGAGCTATCACTTTAGAAAAGCGAAAGCCGCACTTGAGTAGTCGGATTTTAGGCATCACAAATGTCATTTTTTATGACCTACCAAGTGAAATGGCTGCCTCTAGGGTGTATGAAGCTACTACCCAATTTAGGAGTCAATAGAGAAAATTTGAGAAGAAAGAGCTTGTACTAGCCCCCTCAAGAACAGTTTTGACATACTTCAGGAGGCGACACACACACACGGTAGTACGGAGTATGAGTAAAATCTTTCACAAGCCTTCAATTGACTAAGTCACTAGTTCTCAGAAACTCCTTAAAGCTTCAGTAACTCTTTTAACTTGTTGAGATCGAGAGGTCATGCACTCATCACTTTATTAGGGGAATAAGGTTGCTTGAGGACAAGCAACAATTCAAGTTTGGGGGTATTTGATGAGTGCATTTCATATATATATATTGCATGCTATACCTTCATCATTATTGAATGTTTTGGCTATAATTCTCCAAGTACGGTGCTATTTGAGGTATTCGTTGTTCGTCATGCAGATATCAAAGTCCCGAAGTAAAAAGAAGCGCTTTTGGAACAATTTTAGAAGCTAAAAGACTTAGAAGAAACCTCATCAAGCTCGGCACGGTTTGAGCACGCCCGTCTTGTTCCCCGTGCAAAATGCGGGAAGAATTCAAGCTGCGATTCAGCCACGGCTGAGTCCGCCGAGCACGGGTGTGAAAACCTCGGCACGGTCGAAGCACGCCCGTGCCGCTTCCCGTGAAAATTACAGGAGAATGCGGCCATAGATCGGCACAGCCCGAGTTCGCCGAGCACGGTCGTGCAAAGCCTCGGCACGGTCTAAGCACGCCCGTCTTTGTTCCCCGTCGTGGATTACTGGGTTTGTGAGTTTTACGAAGAGTTATTTGGCCGTAATCCGCACGGCTTGAAGCACGGCTTTAGCACGCTCGTGCTCACATCGGGAAAACATTAAAACCCTAAAAACTTAGGTTTTTGAGGGAATTTTGGGGGCGAACTTTGGGAGAAAGAAAGGGAGAGCTTTGGGGGTTGATCCTCTACTTCATCAAGGGAATGCCAAGCGTATGGTAGGCCGATCGGAGGGAGATTACACGACATCGTAGATCCTTCGACAACCTCAAGGATGCAAGAAATTAGGGAGTTTTCAATTCCTTGTCTTGTAATTTCTTTGGCATTGTGTTTGTTGGTTGTTATCATGAGGGGCTAAACTCTTAAAGGAGCCCCGGGGTTGGTTGTATGACGTTGTAGCTCGAACTCGTAGTCTTTACTTGCGGTTTTTATGATTGTCTTGTTCATTTCAATAAATCAAGGTTATTGGCTATCTTGTATGTTGTTTAGTGCTTGATGCTTGGTAGTTTGGTTCTCCTATTTAGGTTTGTGATTCTTATTGATTATTGCAAGCGAGAGGGAGTTCAACTTAGGGCTCGGCGGCGCTAGAAACCACATGCTTATCGCATAACTAGGTTTAGGACGGAAGACATCCCCGATAATTCCGAGAAAGACCGAGTTAGTGAACGTCGAAACCCAACCCCGGGGCCCCATCTCCTCCATCGAGTCAATCCTAAATCTTCCCTTGGTGAACTTTCCATTCCCTCAACTTCCTCGAAGTCGGTCCAAAGTCAACTCCTTCATTCTCGATTTGGTTAGATATTGAGTAGGACGTTAGTATTAGAAGCTATACCAGTCCCGTGGATTCGACTACCCGACCCAAATGGTACATTATACTACTTGTGCGACCCGTGCACTTGCGGTTACGCAAGGGCGTACCAAGTAATTCTAAACCTAGCGGTGATCTCTCTCTTCACTAGATTGAATAAAACATGCAAGGCAATTAATAATGAAATCAAAAGCACGAACAAGCATTAAGAAGTCAAGAGTAAAACTCAAACTGATAAATTCGAATAGAAACACAATGTAAATCTAATGAAAATAAGAATCCTAGGGTTTACATGTCCGAATACCCTCTAGGGCTTTAGCTCTCCATGGAGCGAGTCACAAAACAAGTAATAAATTCATAAATAAGTTCCAAAGACATAAAGAATAACCCCCTTAAATCCGTGATGATGGTCTTGATGGGTAGTTTCCACGTCTGGATTGAATCCACTCCGAAGCTAGGTCGCCGATGGCTTCCTTGATGCTATGACGGAGGAGGAATCGATCTAAGTTGGTGAGGAAAGCTTCCCAAAGCCGCAAAGAACTCCTTCCAAGCCCTGGCCGCCTTGTCTCTCGAAAGTGGTCGAAAAGATCCCTAAAAATTATCACAAGGCGGCTTTTATAATTTGAATTCGGGGCTTTACGCGGGCATCCACACGCCCGTGTGGAAATTCCACATGGGCGTGTGAGTACTTTTTGCTACAGTACTTCGCTACAGTAAATGCTACAGTGATTCCCCCCCCGAAGTCTTCCTTGGAGTCCACACGGTCGGGCACACGCTCGTGTGGTAGGGTGTGTGGCTTTCTATGCTTTGAAATCCTCAAGAATCTTCTTCTGCTTTGTACGGAAGCTGGGACATGGGCGTACTACTGCCTTTATGCCCTTTCGGTTTGTGTAATGACTTGTACTCCTCCGAAAGTTGGCAACACTCCCATGCATATGAACACAGCTTCTGATTGTGGCCTTGAAACGTGTCATCACACCCTATCTTTGCTTCTTCCTGTACGTTATCTCTCCAAAACCCTGTTTGCACAAAAGAACACAAAACACACCTTGTTAATGCTAAAAACTGATAAAAGTGATGCTCAATGCATGTAAACTGATATTATAAAATGTATATAATCAAGCACTTATCAAGTGCAAGCTAGATGCTCGGGGGAGAAGACAAACACGTGGTATATTAAAGGTTGCTCGGTCGCGATGAACATATGGTTTTACGAGCTGACTGGAACCGGCAAAAAGTCTGTTTCGGCAAGATCCCAAGGATGCTGCGCTGCGGTGAAAATACTTACCGGAAGCAAGCGATAATAGAAACCATTTGGTCATCTCTTGAAGGAAAACAGATAATAAATCATCAACAATGCGTTTAAAAGTAGTAGTTAATGTTTGAAACTAGTCTTTAGCATTTAAAAATTGTAGTTTGTGTTTAACATTTGTCTCTATTGTTTAAAAGTTTCATTCTCTATTTTAATATGTCCGATGCCATTTAAGTATATATGTGAAATGTTTAAGTGCATTTGTTATTGTTTAAATTGAATGATTTCACTGAGATTGTTTTCTTTACGTATGTTAGTTTCCGAGCTGGTCTCGGCAATAGGCTGGTCTCGGCTATTTCCCGGAACCACTTGCTCGAATGCAAGATGAGAGGCTAACCTTTTCCGTGCACGCTCGACGACGCCATTCCCCTACTTCCAGCCTAACGCACGCACGCAATCTTTGGCGTCGGATAAGCCCTCCCCCACCCCACCGCGCCCGATGGCAATACACCCCCCCCCGACCACGACAATGACAACGACAGTCCCCCAGATCACTACAGCCCTTCCGACCGCCGCAGCCCCCCTCCCCGTCGACGGCAGTAGGCGCAAATGTACCAGCAACTCTTCTCTAAGTGTGCCAGATATTGATCACCGAGTTCTCTCGGCTTGTCGCTCGGGTTGAGGCATTGGAAGAACGGTCACAATCGACTACGTCGTCCCTCCAAACAAATGAAGTACCCGTGATGGAGGAGGTGTCGGAATTTGATGACACGACTTCATCGGGATGGCCATTCCATGATGGCCACATTTGAAGAGCTTGCAAAAAGACAAAAACAATAATATCTCTCTTTCCACCACTGGCCGAGGATGAAACAATAGCAGCACCATCGGCGGCTGATGCTGTTGTTGAGTCTGTTGTCGTTGATGACGTGGCTGCTGTAAGGGTTGATGACCTTACACTTGGTCAGCGGGCAAACAGTATCACATAGACCAAGCCACGAGGGCGCACAGCTGCGTGGATTTGGTAGTGCGCGCAGGTGGCCCGGCGCTTGTGTTGTGTCGGGACCAAGGCGAGTGAAATACCCCGCATGATCATGGGCTGAGACCGTGAGGCGCGCGCGCGCTGGACCGTGGGCGTGCGCGTGGCCGATGAGCGCGTGGGGCAGGCGAGCCCCTAACCAAGAGTCAAGTGTCGCAGGACTTCATCATGTAGAGTGTTGGATCTCTAGCAAGTCTAGGCGGGGCGGGACACTTGATTAAGCCGGTTGACCGAGAGCTGATTCCGGATCGACAAGGCATTACACGGGCGTATGCAAGTAGGCACGTGGCCGGGAGCGTTGCCGAGCCGGGGCGAGGATGGCGGCGGTATTACCGCGCGTGACCGATACCTGCTGCGCGATTGTGACAAAGGGTTCTTTGGTTAAAGCTTCGGTCAGTCGAGTCGAGGACACTTGCAAGCTAAGTGAAGTATGGGTATTCACGCCGGACCGGTATTGGGCATGGGGCTCAATCAACCTTGGATTTGGGGTAGCTCTTGTATTAGGGTCAAATGTGTCTTTGGGAGAAGACAATGCCACTTGGTGTTGGTTTTGGCCATGGTTGTAAACATTTCTCAATCTAAGAGAGTTTTATGTTTTTCTCTCTCAAAATGGGTTTCATTGTGTTGTGTTTCTCGTACCGAGGGATTTTCCGGATTTGCTCGCTTCTTCTTATTTTTTTTGTGCTTTATAATGCAAACGAGGATTCACTAACTGTTCTTGCAAGGAAAGGCCGACTGTCGCTATGGTGCATGTCGGGTGCCGCACGGCCGAAGGTGATTGGTTGAGGCTGTGACTATTGCCACGGTGGAGAAGATCGTTGATGCTTGTTGGCATCGCCGCGGTTGAGGAAGTCAACGAAATCCCCATGACAAGTGGAACGGCGGCCGATAGTGCCGTATCCAAGGTGGTGCCCACAATCCCCGAAAAATGAGAACCACCCGAGGATGTGCCTTCCCTTGATCTTTGTTGCCGTGGCCGCGGTTGAGAAGGTCGTTCACTCTATTGTCAACGAAATTTTGCTCACAGAGGAACCAGCGGCCGACAGTGCCTCATCCATTATAGGCGCAATTCCACAACAGTAAGAAGCATGTAAGGATGATCCCAAAAAATCTATTGATGAGGGGCAAGGGAACGTCTCGAAAAACAAAACGAAAGCAATGGTCCTTGCCAACTAGCAATACGAAGAAGTTCAGAAAGACTTTGTTCCGAAGAAGAAAAATACTCTGGACAATCGCCCCTCAACAAATTCGAGCAGGAGTTGATAAAGATCTTCCTCATCTGCTCTATGGACATGTAAGTATGAAATTTTTATGGAATTGTACATATATATATATGTTCCCGTTTAAGTTATGTAGTTTCCGTTTAAATATGAGAGTTATCATATAAGATAATGCTTTACCGTTTAACTTTGTCAGTTACTGATTAAAAAATCACATTATCTGTCACGCCCCGACCCTCGGGTCCCGGTCCATGGCACTACCGCCACGACAACCCAGGGGAGGTCAACACCTGCCTCAACCCCAGGTCGCCGTAAGGCTAACCTGTTACTTGTACGATATTAACATTACCACAATAATACTCTAAATCTAAGGTATTCAATCACAACCCTGTACAAGATCAACAGACTCACACATATATGTACATATATCCCTGGAAATCACAACACCAATGATCATGGACACAATCATAGTTTTTCACAAACACTGGATATAGACTCATACAACCTAAGGTCCTGACTGAACCAATCAAGATTATACAAGATCAAATGGAAATACGAAAACATAGGTCCTAGTGGATCCTTCTTATGCATGGCGACAATGTTTATGAATCATACACTAGTCAAAGGTAAATGCAAGAATAGATGCCAAGCACTATCACCTCTTACGCCCTGCTGCCGTGCTAACACCTGAAAAGGGGAGAAGAAGAATGGGTGAGTAACTAAGTTACTCAGTGAGGGGGTGAACATGGAGCTATAACTCATACAAGTGTAAAGAATGATATGCCGAAAACATTTGTAAATCTTTAACAATCACAACTTACAAAATGCTTTAAATACACACTTCAATATAACAAGCTTTCCAACTTTCTCAAAGAAAGGCATCAATAAGTCTTTGAAAATCTTTTGTAAAGAGATTCAATACTGAAAATTCAAGTTAAGAATACTCGTCAAAAGATCAAAAGATCAAACCCATCGAAATAAGAATTTATAGTGCAACGCATGCAGAAATCCTTTATCGATAGCATCAACAATAGCCTATGAAAAACCCTCCATCACTAACCATGGCCGTGGTTAGGTCAAGAGCCACCAAGATGCACGTATCTTGGCGTTGGCCGTTGAGTATCCCGTGTGGTGACTCCGGGTACCCAACACAGCACCTTCAGGTTCACTCCGCGCGCCTCTGTAAAGGGCTCATCAGCCGAGAACTCCACGCCACCCCATAGGTCGGTCCGTGGAGACTCGCTTCTGCAGAAGACGGGGATCCTCCCCAATGTCACCATCGAAACATTTGGGATATCCTATCCCGCCCGTAGGCTCATCATGAACACATCATATATCTCATCAAGAGATCACAAATAGTTTGCCTGTAGGCTCAACATAAACGTATTGTTATAAAATCATATATCTCAACAAGAGATCACAAATTCGCATAAAATACAACTCTTAATCGAAGAGTAAACCCTTTTGCGAAAGCATCGACAATAATGTCATTTTCATCAAGAAAATCAACACAAGAGTATTCTTTGAAAACTCATTTCAAATACGATAACATCGTGGAGAATCTCAATTTGGTTTACATAGACCCTTATTCGGTCAAAATAACAAGAACATCGAATTCTCAAATTCACAAATCTTGAAAACATGTAGTTCAAACCATAGGATTATCCAATCCACATCAAATATAAATAATCAAGAATTTAACAAGATCATAAACATCAAGATTTCTAGATCTCAAGGAAATCATCTCATGAGTCTTTTGTAATAGAATCAATAGATAAGCAAGATCATGAACATCAAGATTTCTAGATCTCAAGGAAATCATCTCATGAGTCTTTTGTAATAGAATCAATAGTTAAGCAAGATCATAAACATCAAGATTTCTAGATCTCAAGGAAATCATCTCATGAGTCTTTTAAGATGAAATCAAGAATTAAAAGGATCATATAGTATCATAATTTCAGTTTTCAAGAAACATTTCAAGAATCCATTGAAATCAAGAATTTCTCATTTCAAGGCATGCATCATTAAACAAGCATGATCATAGCTCTTTAATTAACAATTCCCACTCACAAACTTGGCGAGATCGAACACTTGGATCACTCGCCCACTTGATCTTTACCCTTGCCTTTAGATCCACCTTCTTGAAGCCATTAACCATCCAAGAAAAACAAGAATCAATCACAACCTTATCCAATCAATAAGAGAGGAAAGAATGCTCCAAAATTAGATCTCAAGGCTTCTAGGGTTTACTAAGTGCTCTAGATTCAAGAATTAACAATAATAGAATCCTTAAACCCATAAAATCAAAATGAAATCAAGAACATCCTAATTGGGTTCGGATCTACAAGAATCAAAGGTTTAGAGATCAAGGATCTCCTCCATTCTTCACCAAAACATGAAATCAAGGCTCCTATACCATTCAAACATTAGATCCATGGCTAAATTCCAATTAAATAATAGATCCATGCTAAATCCACACTAATTCTCCATGGATCTAAAAAGAAGTGAATAAAAGAACAAGGAATTGAAGAAGAGAAGAAAACCTACCTCAATTCTTGCTAGAACTAGAGGAGATTCACCACCAATGGAGAAGAGGGGAAGATCAACACCTTTCTCCTTTCTTGGAGCTCAAGAATGGAGATCTAATGGAGGGGGAAATGGGGATTCAAGATGGGGAGAAAAAGAGAGGGAAATGGGGTCTTATATAGGCCCTAAGAGTTTGAAAACGCGTAACTATCGACCCAAAACGCGGGAGGGCTTGCGGGCTCCCTTGCGGGCGCAAGGGAGGCCGCAAGGCCTCCACCAGGGAGCCATGCGGGCGGCCTTGCGCCCGCATGAGCGGCCGCATGGCCCCTTGCGGGCGGCCATGCGCCCGCATGCGGGGCCGCAAGGCCCCCTGTTTTGGGGGTTTCTCGCGGCTTGAAGCACGCTTACTCGCTCCACTTAAAAGCCCTCTCCCCCAAAGATTTTCCTCCTCTTTAACACTCTAAAAAGAGCCTTAACTAAGATCCCAACAAAAAAAAATAAAGCTCGACAAAAACTTAAACACACAACTTCTACACAAGAAACAAAGCACAAGAGAAGCGAAAAAGATCGAACTTCCACATTATCGTTTAAATAAATACATTTTCCACTTAAGATTTTGTGTTATTGTTTAATTATACCTATTTCCGTTTAACCGTAGGTCTGTCGTGTAGAGGAATGATTCTATTAGCACCACACGGGCCAACGTATTCATACTGCTTGACGGGAAGGAGATGGTGACAGATGATGTGATGGACGCCTTCGTATGCATAGTACAGAAGTCGCTGACTAGAGTACCATATCCTTATAAGAAGCGCGCCTCCATCACACGACCACTGGAACTGTTTATGTCAAAGTGAAATGACGCACATGACACGACTTTAACTATGATCGGAGATGCCGCACGCGTCGTGTATGATATTGACATTGCCATCCTTCCCATAATTATGAATGACCACTTCCATGTTGTCGTTCTCGACAATAACAAACAAGAATACAGGCATTATACTTCATGCCAAAGTGAAGAGTACGATAAAGACGCTGCCGTAATGGTAAGTTGTTTGAGAAGTAGATTTTGATTTATAGAGTTTCATAAATGCTCGTTATTCTAATCTCAAATTGTATATCTCCACAGTAGGACCTATTCGACATCAGTCTCGAAATGGAGTTCCGCGAGACGGTGACCAAAATGTACCCGTTTGTTCACGACAATGAAACCCCACGACAAAAAAAGGAAGTCTCGACTGCGCCGTCTATGTTATGCGGTTTATCAAGCAATTGCTCAACGGTGAAAAGCTATTGATACCGCCATCGGGTGTCCCTTATCTGAGATTAAAGTATGCTGCCCACATACTTATGGAAGGGCGCGCAGCGAGCATCACCGCAAAGGGGGTCTACGACTGAGGGAAATAGAATTTAGATAACATTCTTTGTTTTCAAATGTAAAACAGTTTTCTCATTATTATTTTTAATTCAATTTATTCTTTGGCAATGACATGGCAGATTTTTTAATGTAAGTTTACTATTGTTTATTTAACGTCTCTATTTTTTTATACTTCGCATTTTTTGCTTAACTTTCAATTGTAACTTTTAATGGTCAGTGTTGCGTTTTAAAATGAAGTACTCTCTGTTTAACAGAAGGTGTCTCTATTGAAATATATGTGTTAACGTTTAAGAATAAGAGTCTCCGTTTAACATTCACTGTCTACGTTTAAATATCAACGAATGCCTAAATGACGTAGTCTTTGTTTAAATATATTTGTTACCATTTAATAATAAGAGTCTTCGTTTAACATTTACTGTCCACTTATAAATATCAGCGAATGCCTAAAGGACGTAGACTCTGTTTAAAAGACGATATCTCTATTTTAAATATATCTATTACCGTTTAATAAGAAGAGTCTTCATTTAACATTCACAGTAGACTTATAAATATCAAAGAATGACAAAGAAATTAGATTTTCTCTATTAAACAACGTTCCATAGTTTTAGCAAAGTTGTAACAGAAATTATAGAATCCTTAAAGAAAGTTAACAGACTAATACCCATCAGGGTTCTTATTTTCAAAATGAAAACAAAGCCAACAAAAACTGTCACTCCGGCCTTTTATTCTCATTCAAAGCTTGGAGCAGCTTCTCTACATGTGCCTTTCGATTTTTCACTCCATCAAGTTTTACAGCAAAAACGACTTCTTTTGTTGCTAGATCATGGAGTATGTCTTCCAAAAACCACCCGAACTCTTCATCGTTTGGAGTAATCTCGCTTGCGGGAAGGCCCCGCAATGGAGACGTCAAGGGTTTAGAAGACCCAAACATTTTTTAAATGTTTATATAGAAATCTTACGGTATGTAGTGCCTACAATGGAGACATCATAAGTAGCAAACGTAACGGGAGATGTACTCATCTTCCCCACTGTTTGAAGGACAGAGCCGCTTGAAAGCCACCTCGGCGGCAATGTTGCGGGCAAGCTTAGCACTCTTTGCGGACTCGGTGCCGAAAACGGGAACCATCAACAGACACCGTCGCTACAAAATCGGGATTGTGGTCGGGGCCTTTCCAGAGGGTGGAGTACTCCGGCGTGGGCCGGTGTTTTTTCTGGCAATACTCGTTGAGAAGTGTCTTATACATTTTCTTAGGTTTTGTATAATATCTGGGTGTTTATCTTCTTTCAGCCTCTTGTTTAAATAGAAACCTAGGACTTCGATGTTTGAACTCTTTTTAATGACCTTTATTTTCTGCGTTCTTTTTAGTGAAAGTAATTGCCATTGGTTTTTGATGAGAGCGGTTACAGTGATTGATGACATTTATGCTTTCATTTTGCATTCAAATATCAAATTGAATTTTAGTAATTAGTAATAAATTTCCATTGAAGGGTTGCATTTCCACTGAAGGGTTGCAGTAATTAAGTTTTCTCATCATTAATTTAAATTCAATTCATTCTTTCCCAATGACGTGGCAGATTTTGCAATATAAGTTCAGTAGTCTTTGTTGAATGTCTGTAATCTTTTACACTTAAGCTTTTCTTTGGTTAACTTTTCATTGTATTGTTTAAATATCAATGACAGTGTTTAAATTGGACTACTCATTGTTTAAACGACGTCGTCTCTATTTAAGTATATGTCTCACCCATTAAGAATAAGCGTTCTGTTTAACATTCGGTGTCTACGTTTAAATATCAATGAATGAGAACGAACTTCGATTTTCCCTGTTTAAATATCAAAAGTTGACCATGTAACAAATTTCTCTCCCTTCAAAAATCTTTCATTTACAATGCCTAGTCGGCGATAGTTTCATTGCAAGATCTTCGATTGTGATTGGACGCCCGGCAGTGGCTGCAACGTAACTTGCGGACCTCATACGCTTGCGACTTGATCCTCTTTCATCTAGGACGCCTAGGTTGCCTTCTCGTCACTAGCAGTCGCAAACGCAGTTCGCGATTATCGTCCGTAGGCTTCTCATTGTCAGGTATGGGGAATATAGCTTCCTGATACGCTAGCTTATAATTGTCGACGGTGAAGTAGTCGCTAATAAAACGATGAACGTTGGTGTGTCATGCGCATTATTGCAGCGCAAGCGTGTTTGCACGGGATACCATAAACTTGCCATCTGCGACATGAGCAAGTTATGTTGGCAAGATCTACAGCGTTGCTGCACTAGTCAATCACTTCATAACTATTATCGACACAACGACCAACATGAAGATTTCAGCTTTCCTCGACGAGTATTTCTACCTTCGAATGTATGTCCAGGCATAAGTAGGTCTCCCATTTGTTCGCTTACTTACGGCGATTGCATAACATGCGCATCAATTTGTACCTCTACAACGAAAAACACACATCTTTAACAATATTAATTGAAGACATTGATATTTAAACACAAACACCAAGGCTTAAACAGTGGGACAATAAATTAAACGACGCTACCGATATTTAAACACAGACAATGATAGTTAAATACGAACACAATGGCTTAAACAGGGGGCAATAAATTAAACGAGGCTCTCGAACTTTAAACACAGACAAATATCTCTAAACGGTACAAGCAATATTTAAAGGGTAAGGGCAATTCATAGGCGTTAAATAGAGTCAATATTCGAAGACCTTTTGGTGTCGACCATTTTCGTCACCGGTAAATACCGAGCTTCTTTGATGCACGCATTGAACGACTCCGCGACATTTGAATACATCTCACCCCAGCGTTCACCTTTGAACAGATAATTCGACCAATGTGACATGTCCGACTTATGAATCAGCCATTGATAGGCTTTGGGTAATGTGGCCCGCGGTTCATTGATGGTGTCATCGAATTTTTTAGCCGTAGATGCCCATGCATTTCGAAAGTATATGGACCAGCACTCCTCCCTCAATATCTTCCCAAGTCTGACATTAGCTTTCATAAAATTGGCCTCCAAGTGTCGAAGGCAGTATGCATGTGGGGATGAAGGGAAGACTCTCACAATAGCGTTCACAAGGCCCTTTAACTCCGTCCGACACGAATGTAATTATCTCTTCATAATCTCCTTTGTCGTATAAAGCATTACCTAATTTGGAAATGAACCAGGTCCAATTGGCATCGATCTCGTTGTTGACAATACCGAAGGCGACGTGGAAAAAACCATTGTTCCTATCTTTGCCTGTGGCACCAAATAGAGTACTCCGATACTTTCCAAGGAGATGGGTACTATCGACAAACAGCAGCGGCCTGCACGCCTTCTTGAATACCGCAATGCACGGGTTGAAAGAAAAGAATGCCCGTTTAAAACGCTCACCATCTCTTTCCGCAAACGTAATGCTGCCAGGGTTCGTCTTAACCACCTTATCGACGTACGAAAGCAACAAATCATAGATGGAGATGTCGCCGCCGTCGAGGATCACCCGGGCATATTCTTTTCCCAACCAAGCCTGCTTGTATGGAATGTGGACACCTTGCTCCCGTAACATATCCTTTTGAATGTCGATCCCTTATACAAGGGCCGGACCTTGAACTTCTAAATCACTCGTGCGCTTACCCATTTTTTGGATGCTTTCCGGTGTGACGCTGATTCAATTCCACCACCGCAAGTGTGTAACGGGTGCATTGTCTTGATTCTGAAAGTATTTTTATTATATTCCTCTGATGCATGAAAGCGCCATTGACAACCATCGGCAGCGCATTCCATAGTCACCCGATGGTTTTCATTCTTTATGAATTTGATATCAAAATTCTGTTTGATAGCAAAATTCCAAAGTGTGTCTCTGAAATGTTCCACGCATTGAAAATGTTGTCCGACATCCAATGATAACACTTCAGGTTGATTTGGCGAGGAAGGTAGGCATGTGAGACTGTCAGGGTGGCCATGAGGTGGAACAGAAGCGCTCCTAGATTCCGAATTCCTGCCAACACTTCAGTTCAAAAGAAAATGGTAACTATAAAGTTTAAATGTTAAACGCAATATTTAAACAGAAACTTAATAATGTAAATGGTAAAGAGAATAGTTAAACAGTAACATAATAAATTAAACTGAGAGGTCAATTTTTAAACGGGAACTTGATCTTTTTAAACAGAGAATGGGATAATTAAACAATAACTAACTTATACAACTAGATAAACATAAAAGGGAAGAACCTTACCACGACAAGAACTCGTTTTCAGTAGGATACGATTGTACGTCATACGTCTCGACAACAAGATCGACTACACCGCATTTGAAGATGGAGTGCACATGACACATGCTTTGGAAGTCGACCTCGTTTTCCATTGGGCAAACCGTTTTATGTCCATCGGGTGTGATAAACCTCACCCTCACACGGGAAATATCGAGACCCCATCGCTCACATATCTCGGCTAACACCGACTCCCAAGCGGTTAGCGCCATGAACATCAGCACTCGTCCCTCCCCGTTGTATATAGCAATACCACAAAAACTCTCCATAATAGCCCTCATTAAAATAAATTGTTACTCCCTCCCACAGAATGGTCAAAGTGAGAGTAACGAAGAAATTCTCACCTTATCGGCAAACCGACATGACTCAAATTTTAAACGGACCAAATGAGAAGAAGACGAAGATGAATATGTAATTAAATGCGCTATGGTGTTTTTGCCAAAAAGCAAGCAGGAACGGGGAAAAAACTCACAATTCTATGCATAAAGGTCAGTCATGATGTGATTGGGCGGGCTTTTTTCTCACCATTTCCAAGACAAAAATGAAATTTCATAACTATGACCCATTTGAATTGACGGAGAGGGGGGAGAAGGGAAGTAAACTTTAACAGGGTTGTCTGGGGTGTGCAAAAGTAGGATTGGTTTTTATAAAGTTTTGAAATTCGCGAGCGGTGAACAGTAATTTTCCTAATATTTAACTTGTTTATATTTAGTATATTTTATGTATTTTTTATAAAGTATATTTTCTATTTTTGTTTATTTTTGTAGAAATTGCAAAAAACAAAACCCCTAAATTTGCAATATGGCCAAAAACACGCCGTTAATTTCGCAATACTTAAAAACCCCTTACTTTAAAAGTCAATATTTTCAACCCCCCAAAGATTTCAACGGAGGTTAACCGATGGTCGATTTGTCCGCAAGCGCACGGGTCATCAAGTAATACCTCTCACGCACGCGTGAGAGGGTCGTATTCCCTGGGGTCCCAAGAGCTGCTATTACTTCCCCCTAGACGGCACTGTCTAGTTTACCAAAGAAGGATAATTAAAACAAGATAAGAAAACTAACAAACATAACTATAAACACATGGACTCAGGCACACCACATGAGCATATTCAAGGAAGCAAATAATAATGAAAGCGTGAGGTCCCAGGCTAGGATCCGCTCGGGATTACTAAAGCTAGTAGGATGTCAGAATTACACAGGCACTGGTGGTTCTTGGCCGGGAGAATCCTCAGGTAGGCCAACCCGATGGTCACGGCAGTTGGCCCCTAATCCAGTACGAGTATTGATACGGAATTCCTTCAGCCCAAATCCTCTTACGATTGCATTAAAGGCACGAGATTCTCAAATTAGGGTTGAAGCACAAACTAGGCACAACCCTAATACCGGAGGGGTACAAAATACCCGATGGTCACGGCGTATTTGTACATGTATCCCTTCCAAGCTTGGGAGTCTAAAAGTAGGGCGATGGTCACGCAACCTACTAAAACCTAGAAATCGATACACAGAGTTCTCATGCATACCAATACATCAAAGTACACCAAGTATGAACCACAAAACAAACCAAATACCATGAATGTAAATCTAAGCATCCATACAAAGCAAGTTCATCCCAAGGTTCACCGGATGCCCGGCGACCTTGGGAGTCTAGTTCATCATCAACAAAGGAGTAAGCAAGAAATACAAAGAATATAAGATAAAACTCAAAGCAAACTCCCTCAAGATGAAGGCTAGAAGGTGGTGATGAGAACTTGTCGGATCCGCGCCGGCAAGCTCCTAGATCTTCTCCTTGATAGCAAAACCTCTTCTCCCCTTGATTTCCACCTCCGATCTGCCCTCTCCACTTGCCTTGAAACCCTAGAAGATGATGGTGGAGAATGGTGGCCAAAAGTCCTCTTTCAAGATGCCCTAATGCCCCTTAAAAAGGGAAATTTCGTGTGTCCTTACGGGCGTAAGGTTACCCGTAAGACACCCAAAAACTTTCCCAGGAATTTTATCTCGGGGATGCTACAGTGCCTGCTACAGTATTTAGCTACAGTATCCTGCTACAGTACTGCAACATTGATGAAGCCCAAAAACGCCGTATTTGGTGTCGATTTCTTCATAAATACGTTCTTGAGCTTATTTGGCTTATTCCGGGCCTATAACACAAGTAAAGCAACTTTAAACAAGAAAATAGATAACAACTTAACAAAAAGAGAATAGAAAATGTACACAAGTACGTATAAAATACGTATATTTAGACGTTTATCAAATATCCCCACACCTAAGCGTTTCCTTGTCCCCAAGCAAACAAACATGAAGAACAGGGGCAAGAAGATAAATGGCTAAATATACGACCTCAAGCTCAAATGTACAGGACTTCACTAGCACAGATGGTTAGAAATCAGGAAGTGAGTTGTTCAGTGTATAGACAAGCAATATCAGCTCTGTTTCATCCAAAGTGTTCTTGTGAGTGTGTGCTGACTC
This sequence comes from Dioscorea dumetorum, assembly GCA_902712375.1. Classification (NCBI taxonomy): domain Eukaryota; kingdom Viridiplantae; phylum Streptophyta; class Magnoliopsida; order Dioscoreales; family Dioscoreaceae; genus Dioscorea; species Dioscorea dumetorum. The sequence continues at coordinate 76,790 of CACTHL010000028.1, forward strand.
CCACACTGACCTCCACACCCTAGATTACCCCAGGATGTCCATTCACCTCACACAAATTGAAGTTAGTGTTAGAGTGCTAAAGACCCTCTCAATAGTCAGTTAAAAATCTTCTGGTCTCCAAAACGGAACTTTAACAACAAGTGAAGATAGAACAGGTTTCAGGCGCCCGAAAGGTCAAATTTCTTTTCTTTTTTTTTTTCCGAGTCCGTCTAACGTAGACTGCACAAAAATCTTTCAGCAGGATGCACATGCTGGCCAGGCACAAGAGCCACCCAACTTACTTGACTACAGATCTACATATACGCATTCATGCTTTTACAAGCAGAGGAATACTGACATAGACTCATTTTTCAATTTTTTTTTTTTTTTTTTTTTTTTTTTTAAGACGCCTGATCAAAAGCCTGCTAAAAACCTCACTTAGGGTTAAAGCAAAAACAGGAAACTCAAAAGTTTTTAAAGGACTATTGAAAGAAGAATTTAGCATCCTAACACTAAATCAATAAGATGGGTTAGAGTGTCAGAAGTGGAAGTTAAAGTGAGCAGGCATAAATACACTAAAGATGAAACAGAACTACATTCAAGCACATGTAAAGTACAACTCATTACTATCATTCTACCAAGCTAGGAAATCCTTAACAATAAGATCATAGCTATCATAGGTGAGTCAAGCATGCAATTTAAAACAATTCCAAAGTTCATGAAAATCCACCCCCCACTCAAAAGTGCACATTGTCCTCAATGTGTCTAATTCAGCAGTGCATAAAAATTATAGGCGATAAAAGCATAATAAGAGGGTTTCATGAACTTCCCCGAGTCTCAAAACATGAGACTTGAAGTCCAAGAGATCGGGGTAGCCACCAATGATGCGAGTAGATGATCGAGAGAGAAGGCGAGCTTGATGCCCTACTTCCATCCTACAAGATAGAAATTAACATCATATCAAGGCATCTAACACACACAAAAAGAAAAAACACAAACAAAATCAAACAAAACAAACAACTAACACAACACAACAATCAAGCAAAACAAAATCAAAGCAAATTCTTTGTTCATCATTATCATGGTGTCCAAAGCTCTCTAATGCAAGCATGGCTAAGGGTTCACAAATATGATTCAAGATTAAGTCACATACAAGAGAAGCAATGGTTCAACATGATGGTAATGTGAAAGAATTCAAGAATTGCTGCAGTAATTCCCAAAAGATTTTGCAAGAGCTTCTCTTGTAAATGGAGCATAAACATTTTTACAAAGCTTTGAAATTGCACCCAAAACCCACAAAAACAACAAACAACAAAACTCCATGAAATTTCATCCACAAAAATAAGAAAAACTCAAGGTTTTGAGTGAGAGATCAAACCCTTGCCCTAGAGTAAGATGAGTGAATCTAAGGGCTAGATCCGGCCAAAAGCTTGCTCAAACTCCAAATTTTTGTCACCAAGATGGAAAAGAGGAGGAGGAGAGCAAACTAGAGCAAAAAGAATGAGGAAAAACGGTAGAGAAATGAGGGAGAACCGGTTAGAAGAATGGGGAAGAAGAATGAATAGTTTAAGCCCCCAAAACATGTGTTTTAAGCCCTCTATCGGGTGGTCTTGCCGACCATCCTTTCGGCCGCAAGGATGGTCGGCAAGAAGCTCGGGAAAAATCGCGAGGGGCATCCTTGCGGCCGCAAGGATGGTCCTCGGGATTTTTCTGGTTGCACACTTTGATCTCCACACTTTGTACACATTAACCATCGATGAAACCTTGAAAAATATGGCCGGAAACATCATTTAAACACTCGAAACATCAACATGCATGCATCTAGAACAAGAATTCTTCAAAAACCACATGACAAACAAGTTAACAAAAAGGCGAAAGAATCAAGAAAAACGACGAAAAGCACAACTACACACGAACCACTACTAAAAAGATAAGTAAAATTAGACAACACAAATAAGAAAAAGACTACGGGAAATGAAAGGAACTTGGGTTGCCTCCCAAGAAGCGCTTTTTTTAACATCATTAGCTCGACTTACCTCTTTCTTACCTAGGGAGGCTTGAAAATGGTGTGTTCCTCCTGGCTAGAGGTTGCATAAGAGCTACCAAAAAATATGAACTTTACCTTCCGGGATGATGCAAGTTTGGAGGTCATGCTTGAGTTACCTTTTGGCCTCCATGGGAAAAGCTTGGGCCGAGCATTATTCAATCTTGACATTGGTGGATCCTCGAACGGCGTCAACCTCCTACCCACATCTTGCTCCTCGGCCATTGTCAAATCACCTTGAATTACCCATAAGTGTTGTTTGGGTTTCCAAGGGAACAAGTTGGGTTGAGAACTTGTCAAGCTTCGCATAGGTGGATTAATTGGACGCTTTAACACCCTTTTCACATTTCTTTTCTCAACCTTTCTTGAATGATCAAAAGTGGCCCATAAAATTCGCTTGGGCCGCCATGGAAAAAGTTTTGGTTGGGAATTGTTCAAGCCCGGCATAGGTGGGTTCAAAGATGACATTGGTTTCCTCCGCAAATCTTCAAATACAATTCCCAAATTTTTTTCTCTGCACTTGAAGGTTATCGATTGGTTCATTGAATGGTCAATATCGAGGCAAGTAGTTTCTTGAAACGTGGTAGATGGGGCCTCCTCTACTTCCTCACATATGTCTATAGCCATGATGACCTCCTCATTGTTTTGCTTTACCCCATCTTCCAATTGTTCCCCACTCATGAGATTGATATCCACCCGGTTTTCGCTTGGGTTATTTTCAATATTGCTCATTGGGCTACCCAAAGAAGGCTCGGAATTTGCCCTAACAAGTTTCTCAACTTGGTTCTCAAGTGCTTTGATTGAAGCTTAGACATTCCTTAGTATTGTACCGAATTCCTCAAGTCGTCTGTCCATTATTGCAAACCTTGCCTCTGTACTGATCATAAACTTTGCTAGAACATCTTCAGTAGTGTATTTCCCCTCTTGCCGATGTTGCGGCTGAAATTGGGGAACTTGGGGTTGTTGAGGTCTTGGTTGTTGTGTAATGCCTTGGCTTGCTTTCATGGCAAAGAGGCATTCTATCTTTTTCTCAAGATCATAGACTTTTGTGGAAAACCTATTATTTTGTTCTTCAAGTGCATAGATTTTGGCGGCCAACATATTTTCTTGAAAATCCATGGCCCTATATAAATAATAAGACTAAAAATAATAAGCTAACAAAGTAAACAAGAAAGAAGGAAAATAAACAAATATGAACAAAATGGTGAAAGACACAAACAAAAACAAATATTCACAAAAAGAAAGATAAATGACTACAGCAGTGAGCTAGAGGTTTTCCTAGCATTCTTGGAATTCCCCGGCAACGGCGCCAAAAACTTGGTCGATTTGTCCGCAAGCGCACTGGTCGTCAAGTAATACCTCTCACGCACGTGTGAGAGGGTCGTATTCCCTGGGGTCCCAAGAGCTGCTATTACTTCCCCCTAGACGGCACTGTCTAGTTTACCAAAGAAGGATAATTAAAACAAGATAAGAAAACTAACAAAGATAACTATAAACACATGGACTCAGGCACACCACATGAGCATATTCAAGGAAGCAAATAATAATCGTGAGGTCCCGTGCAAGGATCCCCTCGGGATTACTAAAGCTAGTAGGATGCTAGAATTACACGAGCCTTGGTGGTTCTTGGCCGGGAGAATCCTCAGGTAGGCCAACCCGATGGTCACGGCAGTTGGCCCCTAATCCAGTACGAGTATTGATACGGAATTCCTTCCGCCCAAATCCTCTTACGATTGCATTAAAGGCACGAGATTCTCAAATTAGGGTTGAAGCATAAACTAGGCACAACCCTAATACCGGAGGGGTACAAAATACCCGATGGTCACGGCGTATTTGTACATGTATCCCTTCCAAGCTTGGGAGTCTAAAAGTAGGGCGATGGTCACGCAACCTACTAAAACCTAGAAATCGATACACAGAGTTCTCATGCATACCAATACATCAAAGTACACCAAGCATGAACCACAAAACAAACCAAATACCATGAATGTAAATCTAAGAATCCATACAAAGCAAGTTCATCCCAAGGTTCACCTGATGCCCGGCGACCTTGGGAGTCTAGTTCATCATCAACAAAGGAGTAAGCAAGAAATACAAAGAATATAAGATAAAACTCAAAGCAAACTCCCTCAAGATGAAGGCTAGAAGGTGGTGATGAGAACTTGTCGGATCCGCGCCGGCAAGCTCCTAGATCTTCTCCTTGATAGCAAAACCTCTTCTCCCCTTGATTTCCACCTCCGATCTGCCCTCTCCACTTGCCTTGAAACCCTAGAAGATGATGGTGGAGAATGGTGGCCAAAAGTCCTCTTTCAAGATGCCCTAATGCCCCTTAAAAAGGGAAATTTCGTGTGTCCTTACGGGCGTAAGGTTACCCGTAAGACACCCAAAAACTTTCCCAGGAATTTTATCTCGGGGATGCTACGGTGCACGCTACGGTATTTGGCTACTGATATCTTGCTACAGTCCCGCAACATTGATGAAGCCCAAAAACGCCGTATTTGGTGTCGATTTCTTCATAAATACGTTCTTGAGCTTATTTGGCTTATTCCGGGCCTCGTAACACAAGTAAAGCAACTTTAAACAAGAAAATAGATAACAACTTAACAAAAAGAGAACATAAAATGTACACAAGTACATATAAAATACGTATATTTAGACGTTTATCAACGGAGTTATGTTTGAATTTTATGGACGGAATTACCCTTTTTTGCATAGGAAGGCGTTACACTGGAAGTTTTGAAAAGTAGGGTAATCCCAAGAGACATCCGTATATACCTTTCTTCTCGATCGCGCCTCTTCGCTTTTCCATTTCCGAAGTGGTCTCTGTGTGGACATCATCCGTAACTTCGGTTCTCAAGCCTCTCGAATCACTCATGGCAAGTATTCGGCACTTTCATCGGTTTGCAGTTCAAGGTATTGAAGAAGTTGTGTTTTAAGTAAGGCTTTTATTTGAACCACTCTATTGCACAGAGATATTCGTCGATTTTCTTTTGTGGATATGTTTTTATCATAAGACACTGAAGTATGCTGGGGAATTTCTCGGCTGGGGGTTTTCTGGTCTGCAGGCAGATTTGTCGGCTAGGGTTTTGGTTTGTCCTACAGTTTTGGCTGTGTCCACGATCATCGAAAGAGTTTTCGGTTGTTTTTATTTGTGTAATATTTACAACGTGTGTTTCCCTTTATTTCATATGGTTGCAGTTTGCAAAATGAGGTTTCTGTGTAAGAAATGAGTTATTGTTTAAAACCTTAGGTCTCTATTTAACTATCCATATCTCTATTTAATAATTGAGCTTTCCGCTTAACAACTTATATCTCTATTTAACAGTTGATGTCTCTGTTTAACAAATGTTGTCATTGTTGTAGTCTTGTGATTATGTAGTAAACCTAGTCAACAGGAGATGCTACTTGACACTGAAGGTAGAGACCTTGGCCGAATTAAAAGTCCACATGACCTCTCGACATTGGGAGACCATCCAAAGGACACCGTTTGCGGCATTCACTGAGGTGGAAGCTGTATTCCAAGAGAGGCCGTTCTGGATTTGCTTCTGCAGAGGTACGATGGCCGCACCAATAAATTCAGGATCAGGTCGAGACTGTTGAGCTTCAGGCCTGAGGATGTGGCTCTTGTTCTGGGTCTGCGTTGCGACGAAGACGCAGTCCTGTTTGAGAAGAAGAAAACACCGTCAGCTTTCGAGGGGAGGTATATATCGAAAAGCTACGAGAGACATCGAGACTCCATCAAGGCCACTCTTCAGAGGGTTGTTGGACAGAGGGGAGAAGAGGAAGATTTTGTGAAACTCTTGATGGTGTACCTCATGGGGACAGTCCTCTTCCCGTCTACCTCATGCTCGGTGCCCAATTAGATCGTTGATTATGTCGATGATCTACCATGCATGGGGTGTTATGTATGGGTGCAGGCAACGCATGATCGTGATCTCCCGCAAGCGCACGGGGTTGTCAAGTAATAAACCACTCGCGCAAACACGAGTGGGTCGTATTCCCAAGGACCCAAGAATCTATTCTTACTTCCTTTTTGCAATGTTGTCTAGCCTATCAGACTTGAGATTAAGTATAAAAAAAAGTAACGAAGTAAAACAAAAGCAATTAAATTACTAAATACCAAGGGCAATAAATGGGGAAAAAATCAGGGTGAGAAGATGGTCAAAGATGAGGATCCCCTAGGGGTTACTAAAGTGTGAATGATGCTGGATTAACATGCAAGTGGCTTGTTGGACGGAGAAAACCCTAGATTAGGTCAACTTGATAGTCACGGCAATTGACCCCTAATCCAAGACGAGTATTTTATACGGGCTCGTCCGTTCAAATCCTCCTACGATTGCAAAGGGCAAGGTGGTTTTCTCAAACTAAGGTTGAATTACAAGTGAGTAATTAACTCTAGAATTGGAGGGGCACAAATGCCCGATGGTCATGGGGTATTTATATGTATTTCCCTTCTAAGCTTAGTGAGTCTAACACTAGGGAAATAGTCATGCAACCTAGTACAGGCTAAATATGGATACACAGAGTTCTCATGCATACCCAAGCATTCAAAAACACCAAACAAGGATCACAAATAAACCAACAAGCATTAATTAAACCAAATCATCCAAACATCACAAGTTCACCCCAAGGTTCACCTACATCCGGTGACCTTGGGGTTTTAGTTGCTCATAATCTCAAAATACATAAATAAAAGCATGAAAACAACTAAACCAAACATAAGATCACTCCATCCAAAGATGAAGGTCGAAGAAGCTTCCAAAGACGCCACTCGAAGGGGTGGCTTCAAGTCGTCTTCAACTTCCTAATTGCAAACCCTAGGAGTAGATCTCGCTCAAGATCGCGCTCTCCTCGCCAATTCCTCCGTGGAAATGTCCTCCAAGATCTCTTTCTTGGTCAGATCTGAAGATGGGTTTGTGGAGCTCCAACAGAAGGCCAAAAGTTCCTAAAAGAATGCCCTAGAACTCTTAAATTGTGAAAGTTCGGGATGCCTCAAGGGTTCCCTCACGGTCAATATATGGCCCGTGAGGTTGCCCAGAAACGGGAAAATTTTGAGTAAGTTGCTACAGTACCACTACTACAGTAACGTTGCTACAGTACTGTCACTCTCTTGATCGCTTGCAGACTTAGTTATTCATCGAAATAAAACAATTTAGACCGAAAAAGGGCATCGATTCATCGAAAAGATAACAAAATAATACATATGAATACGTATAGAATACGTATATTTAGGCGTTTATCAACGCACAAATGGCTTATGGAGGACATTCCACAAGATGCAGCTCGACTTCAAGCCAGATGTGCCCCGGGGGGGGAGATAAAGACGAGGTAGATTAAGGGTTGCTCTTTCGCGCTAAGCATCTGGTTTTACGAGCTGACTGGAACCGGCAGGAAAGTCCGTTTCGGCAAGACCCCAAGGGTGATGTACTACGGTGAAAGTACTTACCAGAAGCATGCGACGATAGAAACCAGTTGGTCAGCTCTCGAAGGAAAAGAGATAAAAAATCATGAACACTGTTTAAAATGAGTAGTTATTGCTTAATTAAAGTCTTTCCTGTTTAATAAAGGTAGTTTGTGTGTAACGTTTGGTGTCTGCGTTTAAACGTTTTATTCTCCTTTTAAATTTGGGCTATACCGTTTACGAATACATGTCAAATGTTTAAATACGTTAGTTTTTTATTAAATTGAATGATTTGACTGAGATTGTTTTCTTCACGTATGCTAGTTTCCTAAGCTGGTCCCTACGAATGCTAATGAGGAGATGTTTGTTCGGGCCAACCAGCGAAGGGAAGCTATTGCGCTGGAACCACTTGCATGAATGCAAGAGGAGCGGCCAGCCTCTTCCATGCGTGCTCGACGACGCCGTTCCCCCACTTCCAGCCCAACACGCAATGCTCGGCATCGGGTAAGCCCTCCCCTACCCCATCCGATAGCAACACCCCCCCGGGCCGCGACAACGACAGTCCCCCGATCGCCACGGCCCCCCAACCGCAAGCAGTCCCCCCGACGGCGGTAGGCCACGAAGTCACTGTAGCTTTTTTGTAGGCATGCCAGGTGATGATAAATGCTTTCCCCCAGCTTCTCGCTCGGATTGATGCACTGGAGGTAAGGTCACAATCGACTGCACCGTTGGGAAAAATAAATGAAGTGTCTACGACGGAGGAGCCATCGGAATTGGGTGACGAGGACTTTATCGGGATGGCCATTCCAAGACGGCGATGTTTGAAGAGGCTTGCAAAAAAGACGAAAACAATAATGCCTCTCTATCCACCACCAGCCGACGATGAAATAATGGTAGCACCATCGGCGACTGATGCTGTTGTTGTGTCCGTTGTCGTTGATGACGTGCTCCTCGCGACGGAGATGGACAACGCCATCGCCACTGTCGCGTTTGAGGATGCCTCCGAAATCCCCGTCCCGGTGGAGGCGGCGGCCGATGGTGGCGCATCAAGGGTGGTCGCCACAATCCTTGACGAACAAGAACCAGCCGAGGGTGTGCACCCTTTGTTGGTGTTGCCTTAGCCACGGTTGAGAAGACCGTTGCCTCTATTATGAAGGAACTCCTGCACACGGAGGAACGGGGGGCCGATAGTAACGCATCCAATGTAGCCGCGATCCGGTAACAGCAAAAAGCATCTAAGGATGATCCCAATAAAGCTGTTGACGAGGGGCAAGGGAACGTCACCGAAAACAAAATGAAAACTATGATCTTTGCCAACCAGCAATATGAAGAAGTTCGGAAAGACTTCGTTCCGAAGAAGAAAAAATACGCTGGTCAATTGCGCCTCGGCGTATTCAAGCAGGAGTTGATCAAGATCTTCCTCAACTTCCCCATGGACGTGTAAGTGTGATAGTTTTTATGTTATTGTTTACATACAGATGTTACCATTTACATTTTTGCGTTTTTGTTTAAGTATATGGGTTACCATTTACGATAGTGCTTTACCATTTAACTTTCCACGTTACTGTTTAACTATGTACATTATCGTTTAAGAATATATGGTTACCACTTAAGGTTTTGTGTTATTATTTAATTACACCTGTTGCCGTTTAACCGCAGGGCCGTCGTTTGGAGGAATGACTATGTCAGCACCACATGGGCCAACCTATTCTTACTAATCGATGGAAGGAGATGGTAACAGATGATGTGATGGACACCTTCATGTGCATAATACTAAACCCCTGACCAGATTACCATATCCTTACAAGACGCGCGCCTCCATCACATGACCACTGGCATTGTTTATGTCAAAGCAGGAAGACGCACATGAGACGACTTCAGCTATGATCGGAGATGCCACCAAAGTCGTGCATAACGTTGACATCGCCATCCTTTTCATAATCATGAATGGGCAGTTCCATGTCGTGGTGCTCGGCAATAACAACCAAGAGTACAGGCATTACAGTTCATGCCAAAGTGAAGAGTATGACAAAAACGCGGTTGCAATGGTAAGTCCTTTGCAATCTTCTCTAATCGATTCATAGAGTTCCATAAAATGGTTGTTATTCTAACCTCAAGTTGTATACCTCGACAGCGGGAACTATTCAACACCTGTCTCAAAATGGAGTATGGCGAGACAGTGACCAAACAGTACACGCTTGTCACAACAATGAAAAATCGTGACAAAAAAAGGAAGTGTTAACTGCGCCATGTATGTCATGCAGTTTATAGAGCAATTACTCAAGGGAGAGAAGTTACGTATAACTCGTACAGAAGTCTCTTATCTGAGATTAAATTACGCTGCCCTCATGCTTAAGGAAGGGCGCGCGGCTGGCATCCAACAAAATGGGATGTCTCCATCTTCGGGGAAGTAGGATTCTTTATCACTGGCATTCTTTATCAAATGTAAAACAGTTTTGTCGTTATTTTTTCGATTCAATTCATTCTTTGCCAGCAACATGGCGGATATGTCAATGTAAAGTTACTATTGCTCGTCATTGTTTCAAATTCAATTTCTTTACTGCTTTATGAAATGAAGTATCTCTGTTAAAACGACGATGTCAAAATTAAAATATTGTGTTATATTTTAATAATATGGATCTTCGTGTAATACTCACCGTCCCCGTTTAACATCAGGAGTCTCTAGTTAAAAGACACAGCCTCTGTTTAAATCATAAACGTACACGTTTAACTTTCCTTTTCTGTCTAACATACGGTAACCATATTTAAAGTTACGAGTCACCATTTAACTTTCGCTGTCTTTGTTAAAATATCAACGAATGATAATAAAACAGATTTTCTCCATTGAACGAAGTTGCATAACATTAACGAAGCTACAACGGAAACCACATAACTTCTAAACATAGTTAACAAACAAATACGTATCAGTTTCCTCATTTTTTATTTTATATTCAACTCAATGTTCGCGACTGAGGTGGCAGGCTTTCCAATGTAAATATACTATCGTTCGTTTAAGTTCAACGTCTGTATGTCTTTATACTTCACATTCTTTGCTTGAGTTGCAATTGTAACGAAGGTTTCTTTATAAAATTAAGTATATCTGCTTAAACGACGCTGTCGCTACTGAAACATTGAGTTACGCTTTCATGTTAAGGTTTTCCGTTTAATATGCCGCGTTCTATTTTAACGTTAGGTGGCTCTCGTTAAAGCCTCCTGTTTCCATTTAAATATATTGAGTCAAAGTCTTCGTTTACCTTTCTTTGTCTCTGATGACTATATGGATTCTCTATATACTAGACAGTGTCTTCATTTATCTTTATTTAAACGACGATGTCTGTGTTGAAATATTGAGTTACACTTTATAAATAACGTTATCCTCTTACTTTTCAGAGTCTCCTTTTAACATTAGGTGTGTCCGATTAAAATATTGTGTTTCTACTTAAGATTACTGAGTTGCAGCCGAAATAAGTGAACTTCTAAATGAAGATAACAAGGTTACATTTAACAAACATCATTAACAAAATAACACAAAACGAGGGTTCTTATTTTTCAAAATGAAAACAAAGAGAAGTAAAACTATCAGTCATCCTTTTTTGTCTCCTTTAGAGCTTGGAGCAGCTTTTCGACATGGGCCCTTCGTTTTTTGATTCCTTCGAGTTTTGCAGCAGCAAATACTTCTTTTGCAGCTAGCTCGTGGAAGAAGTCTTTGAAGAACCACTCCAACTCGTCGTTGTTGGAGTAAAGTAGACAGGAGGAAGGTCCCGCTGGAGTACTAGGGGCAGCGGCAGCGGCAGCGGGTGACGCAGCGAGAGCAGCGGGGGATACAGCGGCAGTCACAGCGGGCGACACAGCAGGAGCAGCGGGGGACACAGCAAGAGATAGAGCAGCTCTGTCCTTCCTACTGGACGGGGACAGAGGTGCTTGAACGCCAACTTAGCAGCAAGGTTTTTTGCCTGCTTAGAACTTGTCGCAGGCCCAGCACTGGATAAGGATGTACAGTCGACCGACATTGTCATCACAAAGACGGGGCTGTGGTCGGGGCCTTCCCTGACGGTGGAGTACTCGGGCGAGGGCAGTCGCTTCTTCTGGTAGAGCTCTTTGAGAATGGACTTATACATTTTCTTCGTTCTGGATATATCTAGATGTTTAACTCTGTCTCAGCGGCTTGTTTAAATAGAAATCTGAATCTTTGGCATTTGAACTCTCTTCTCAAATTCCTCGCTGAATTTAATGAAAGCAATTGCCATCGGTTATCGATGAGGTCGGTAACAGTGATCGATAAGGTGACATCTGACGGTTCGAATTCGAATATCAAATTAAACGTAAGTAGTAATAAATTTGCACTGACGGAATACATACCTGTGTTCGTCGAACGGATGTACTCTTGTGTACTTGACTTAAATTGTTTAAATGTTCACTGAATTGCTTAAATATCAAGGACTTTGTTTAAATTCAAACTTCTCTGCGTAACATACAACGTCTCCATTTAACATCATTCGTGTCACCCGTTGATAATACCAGTTTTCGTTTAACATTCAGTGACCTCATTTAAGTTACAAAGAATGAGAAGTAAATTGGTAAGTTATATGTTTAAATATAAAAAGTAAACACGCAAAACTTATTTGTTCCCTTCAAGAATTATTTACCAACAACGCCTACTCGGTGACAATTTTATTACAAGATGGCTAATGCCTGCCAACACTTCAGATCAAACGAAACCAATCAATATTTAAACAAGAACACTACATCTTAAACGGTAACTTCAAATATAATTGTACTTTTAAACAAAACAGTTAAACAGTACCGCGGTAAGTTACACGGAGAACTCCGTTTGTAAACGGTCATCCCATATAATTGAATATGGCTTGTGATAATTAAATAATAATTAACATACGTAACTAGATAATTAAGCACGTTATGTTTAAAAACAGGGGTCACTTGCAATGCCTATTCTCGCGACAGGTTTCATTGCAATATCTACTATTTAAACAAACTATATTCTAATGAAGCACTCGTCCATATAAACGACTTTGTTTCAATTTTTATATTCAGTAAATAAGGTGAAATATGAATAAATTCCAAAATGAAGTCGTCTCTCTTTAAGTTACGGATACCCATAACGGACATTGCTCATCTCGAGTATAGTATGTTGCATGCGTACTGTTGTTCGTTTAACGCCTATATATTTTTTAATACTTCGCATTCTTTGTAGCAATGCTCGATTATAATGTTTAAGTTTCAAGTGTTTCTATTTAAAATAATGTACTCTCTCGTTTACAATACGATGTCGGGGTTTAAATAATTGCGTTACCATTTAGAAGTTATGCTTCCCGTTTGATTTTCAGTTTCTCTGTTTAAATATGTATGTAACCGTGTAAGAAATAGAGTCCACGTTTACTACTTCCATCCACATAATAATATCTACTAGACGAAGTTCCATCAAATTTGCTCCTTGTTTCGGAAATTACAATAGTTTCATAAGTTAACATACTAATACCCATCAGGTTTTTATTTACAAAATGACAACTAAGCAAACATAAGATTTCACTTCGCCATTTTCTTCTCCTTCAAATCTGGGAGCAGCTTTTGTACACGTGTCTTTCGATTTTTTATTACTTCAAGTTTTGTTGTCATTTCATGGACCAGGTACTCGAAAACCCACTCCAACTCTTCACCGCTGGAGTAATCCCCACCCCCTTAAGGCCCTGCAATGGAGACCTCTAGGTTATAGAAGAGGCAGACATTTTTAAAATATATATATATGGAAATCTTACGGTTCGAAGTGCCCGTGTTGCTGTCATCATCAGCAGCAGCAGCAACGGGGGACGAACTTGTCTTCTCATAGGTGGAAGGACAGAGGTGTTTGTATGCCACCTCAGCGGAAATGTTCTCGGCATCCTTGGCACTCTTTGCAAACTCAGTGCCAGAGAATTGGGTACCATCAACCGTCACCGTCGCGATGAAATCGGGGTTGTGGTCGAGGCACCATTCTTGAGCGTGGACTACTCTGGCGTAGATTGGTGTGTCTTCTGGCAGTACTCGTTGAGAAGTATCTTATACATTTTGTTAGGTTCTGATATATCTGGATGTTCATCTTCTTCCAGTCTCTTGTTTAAGTTGGAATCTAGGGATGCCAAGAACGACGTCTCTTTGTAGTGAAAGTACCTGCTTTTGGTTATTGATGAGAGCGGTTACTGTGGCCGATGACATTTATGCCTACGTTTTGAATTCCCATATCAAATTGAATTTAATTAAGTATTAATAAATTTCCACTGAAGGGTTGCAGTAATTAAGTATTCCCGACATAATTAAATTCATTCTTTTCCAATGACGTGGCAGATATTTCAATGTAATCGTCGAATGTCTGTAATATTTGATACGTGACTTTCTTTGTTTAACTTTCCATTGTATTGTTTAAATATCGATGACCCTGTTTACAACGGTACTCTCACGGTACCACACTGTTTAAATATATGCTTTACCCCTTAAGCATAAGAGTTCCCGTTTAACATTCGGTGCATATGTTTAAATATATGCGTCCCTGTTTAAATATCAAACGTTTACACTGAAAAACATTTCTTTCCCTTCAAAAATTATTCCTTCACAATGTTGTTAGTCGGCGAGGATTTCATTGCAGGATCTTCGATTGTGATTGGACGCGTGGCAACGGCTGCAATGTAACTCGCGGACCTCAAAACGCTTGCAACTCGATCCTCCTTCGTCCGCAAACGCAGGTCCAGATTTTCGTCCGTAGGTCGCTCATTGTCGGGTATGGAGAATATGGCTTCCTTATACGCTAGCTTGTAAGTGTCGAAGGTGAAGTAGCCGCTTATAAAATGATGAACATTGGTGTCGGTCTGCATTATTGCAGCGCAAGCGTGTTTGCACGGGATGCCAAAAACTTGCTATCTACGACATGAGAAAATTCTACTGGCAAGATCTACAGAGTTGCTGCACTGGTCAATCACTTCGTGACGATCATCGACATAGCGACCAGCATGAAGACTTCAGTTATCCTCAACAAGCGCCTCAACCTTCGAATGTATGTCCGAGCATAAGTATGTCCCCCATTTGTTTGCTTTATCACGGCGATTGCATAACATGCGCATCAACTTGAACCTGTACGACGAAGTTCAAAAATTTGAATGAAATTTAAGTGAAGATATTGATACTTAAACAGAAACACATAGTTTTAAACAATATTATAAAAAACTAAACGGTAAGCCAGAAAGTTAAACACAGAAAATGATATTACAACACAGAGATGGTATTTTAAACACAGACAATGAGTTTTAAATGATAAAGCAAAAGTTTAAGCCTTAAATAGAATCAACATTCGAATACCTTATCTAGTCGACCATTTTTGTCACCGATAAATGACGAGCTTCTTTGATCCACGCATTGAATGACTCCGTGACATTTGAATACATCTCCCCCCAGCGTTCGCCTCTGAACAGATAATTCGACCAATATGACATGTCTGACTTATGAATCAACCACTGATAGGCTTCGGGTGATACGGCCTGCAGTTCATTGACGGTGTCATCGAATTCTTTAGCCGTCGATGCCCACGTAATACGAAAGTATATAGACCAGCACTCCTCCCTCAATGCGTTCTCAAGTCTGACATTGACTTTCAGAAAATTGGCTTCCAAGTGTCGAAGGCAGTACACATGTGGGGATAAAGGGAAGACTCTCACAATAGCGTTGATAAGGTCATTTGACCTGTCCGACACAAATGTAATTATCTCTTCGTAATCTCCTTCGTCGTATAAAGCATCACCTACTTGGAAGTGAACCATATCTAATTTGCATCGGTCTTGTTGTCGACAATAGCAAAGGCGACGTGGAAGAAGCCATTGTTCCCATCTTTGCCTATGGCACCCAACAGAGTATCCTGATACTTTCCCAAGAGGTGGGTACCATCGAGAAATAGCAGCGGCCTGCATGCCCGCTTAAATCCCAAAATGCACTCGCTGAAAGAGAAGAACGCACGTTTAAAATGCTCATCGTCTCTATCCACAAACGCAATGTTGCCGGGGTTCGTCTCAACCACCTTATCGACGTACCAAAGCAACAAATCGTAGCTGGAGACATCGCTGCCGTCGAGGGTCACCTAGGCATGTTCTTTTTCCAACCAAGCCTACTTGTATAAAATGTGAACACCATGCTCCAGCAACATGTCCTTCTGAATGTCGATGGCTTGTACAAGGGCCGGTCATTGAGCTTCTGAATCACTCGTGCACTTACCCATTTCTTGAATGGTTTTCGGGTGTGATGCTGAGTTAATTCCACCACAGCAAGTGTGTGACGGGTCCATTGTCTTGATTCTTAATGTATTTGTATTATATTCCTTTGATACGTGAACCATTCACAACCACTAGTAGTGCATTCCACAGTGACCCGGTGTTTTTCATTCTTTACAAATTTGAAGTCAAAATTTCGTTTGATGGCAAAATTTCGAAGTGCGTCTCTGAAATGTTCAACACCTTGAAAACGTTGTCCGACATCCAACGACAGCATTTCAGGTTATTCTGACGAGGAAGGTACGCATGCGAGACCGTCAGGGTCGCCATGAGGTAAAACAGAAGCGCTCCCAGATTCCGAATTCCTGCCAACACTTCAATTCAAACGAAAACGATCAGGATTTAAGCATGAACTCCATTTTGTTAAACGGTAACTACAAATTTTAAACGTTAACAGAGATAGTTAAACAGAGACCCCATAATGTAAATGGTAGAGAAAATGTTTAAACAGTAACGTGACAATTTACACGGGGAAATCAAATATTAAACGAGAACTTTACTAGTTTAAACAGAGAAGGGAATTACTAAACAATACCTAACATATGCAACTACATAAATGTCTGAGAGTAACACATTACCACGAGAAGATCTCGTTTTCAGTAGGATGCGATGGCACGTCATCAGTCTCGACAACAAGATCAACTATATCGCCTTTTAAGATGGAGAAAACATGACACATGCGCTGGAAGTCGACCTTGTTCTCTATTGGGCAAACCGTATTATATCCATCGGGTGTGCTCACACGGGAAGTATCGAGACCCCATCTCTAACATATCTCAGCTAACACTGACTCTCAAGTAGTCAGCCCCGTGAACATTAGCACTCGTCCCTCCCCGTTGTATCTAGCAATAGCACAAAAATTCTCCATAATATCGGCGAACGGGCATACCTCAGATCCAACAAACTAAATGAGAAGAAGAAGAAGAAGATAATGATGATGATATAATTCGCCTTCTAAATTTTTTTTCACAAAAAGTCAGCATGAAGGGGAAAAAACCCATAATTGTATGCATTAAGGGCGGACATGATATGATGTGATTAAGCGGGGTTTTCCCCATTTCCAAGGCAAAAATGGAATTTCATAACAAAAACACATTTGAAGTGACGGATAGGGGTTAGAAGGAAGTAAACTATAACGAATGGGCTGTTTGGGGTGTGCAAAAATTGGAGGGAGTTTTTAGAAAGTTTTGAAATTCGCGAGTGGTGAACAGTAATTTCCCTTTATTTTTTGCATTTTAATTTTTTTTATTTTAAAAACATTAAAGTGGGCTTCACCGGCCATGACGACGCTGGGCCGGGCTGGAACGGCCCACACACTGCCCGCCTCTAGTCGGGCCGCGATGGCGGCCCTTCAATCCAGCTTTAGCATTTCTTTCACGGCCTCAGGCTTTCAAGGAGCTGGTGGGAAGAACTCCGAATCCGCTATTGTGTCTCCAATCTTTGAGAATTCAAGCAAGTTTTCATTGTCGTTGTCTCCGATCCCCTTTCGGGTATGTTAACCAACCCTTCCTCCTGCTTTAGTTCAGGTATCATGTGGTATTTTGCTGGATTTGCTCATTTTATTTTTTAACTTGTTGATTTAGTTTGCACTTGTTTTGCCCTCTTTTCTTGATCTGTTGTTCTCTTTGTTTCGGAATCTCATATACATTGAAGATCTGCTTATTTTTTGTGGTTTCGGTTTTCTTTCTGCTAAATTTTGGTTGTTTTGGTTTTCTTTGTGCCCTTGAAAATGAAAGATTTGAGCTTGTTGGAGTAATCAGTGCCTAGAATTCATTGGCAAAGAAAATTCCTTTTTGTGAATAATTTCTTGATTTATCTGTTCTTTACTCACGAAATATTTTGTCATTAACTACCCTGGTGATAGTTGAGTATGAGAGATGCGATTCCCGCGAAAAATTCCTCCCCTGCTAAAACAATGCAAGATCATGATTTTGATAGATGGGTACTTGTCCCTTCTGTATTTGCGCTAGGAAAAATCCCTTTATTTGGTCGTGTGATAATTATGCAAGAACATGATGCCTATATATATGTGTGTGTGTGTGTGTCTGTATATTCTTCTTTTGCAGGTATGTGACACAATATTTTTGGTCCATGTTTGTATATATCTGTTGGTATAACGGTTCATGACATAATGTATAATTATGCATTGTTAGATGGAACTGAATTCTCCAGTTGAGCAAATATGCATGTTGTGAAAGTTACAATGTGGTTTCAATGCAATTTTGGCCATCTGTTTTCTTATAATGGTAGTTAATATGTTGAGCAATCTCCTGCAATTGTCTTTTATGATGATAGCTAACCCTGCTAGGATATTAGGATGATTTTTGGCAATCTTTTAACCGGCTGACTGTGTATGAGATGTGGTTTATTTTGGTTGAGTTTTTCTTTCAATGAGAACTCTAGGACTTGCCTTCAAAATGAACAAATTTTATAGTCAAGGCAGTCAAATTTAAAGATAAACATGTGGTCTTGGTTTTCTATGTTGGTCTGTTATGGCCTGAGGGCATTTCCTTTATGAGAAAAGGAACAAAAGCTTTGGTGCACAATGCGTGAAATGTTCTGAAGGAATGATTTGAAACATTAGGTGCATTATAGAGGTGGTTCTCTAAAACAGAATTCCTTGCTTGCGACTCCCAGGAATTGTGTTTGTCTAGAGTTGGTTCTCTAAAACATAAATGCTTATCCAAACAGATAAGTAACCTAGACATGTAATTATTTTGGGCACTTATATGTGTATACTTTCCTGTTGTTTGTTTAGAGGTGAGATTCTGACCAGTGATGCCCATGATGTTTGGATAACCATTTATGTGAATTTTATTTAAATAGCATTAAATTCTGTTCTGCAGCAACCTGTCTAATAAGCATCTGAATAAGCTCCCCCATCCCAACATGTTACTTAAATTGTTCAAGTTTTGCTGTGCTCCCTATTCCTGGAGCTTTGTTTGCAAAGATTGTCTGTCTTGTGTTACACTACACCCTTTTTCTTTTATCTTGATCTAAATATATTGCTTACGACAAAAAAGTACATAATCCTTGACTCAATGCTCATGTGGAACTTAATGTTGCAGTCCTTCGTTCTATCTGGCATGATAATGTTCATTTAATGGGTTTATGAAATGAACAGACTTACTATGTATATTTATAGTGATATTACTTGCATTAGTTAGAATTTAGATCTCGAGTCTTTCTTTGCAAATGCATGTCTTCTGGATTCTTTGAACCTAAGAAGCCTTTACTCCCAAAATGACAGTGTGTTTGCATTACTGACCAGAAGTTTGCAATGCAAGATCCTCGAATGGTAACAGGCAAGGAAGTTCCCCAACAGAAGCAACGGAAGAAGAAAGCGTTATCCCAGGTAGCATCTGCCGGTCATATGAAAGAGGTTCCTAAACACTCCCTGAAGATACAAAAAGGATCAAAGAAGAAACTGAAAAATGAAGTCACCCCTCCTTTCCAACATTCGGATAGATCCGCTTCTGATTCATTTCCTGATTCCTCAGGGTTTAGCGATGAGTACAGAGCATTAAGACGCAAGTATCTGTTATTGGAGGAGGAGAGCTTTTCACTGGGGAAAGAAATGGGTGATGTTGAAGCAGAAGTAAAGACTCTTGAAGATGAGAAGTTTGCCCTTTTGGACCAGCTGGTTGTCTTAGAAGGTCTCATTGATCCTTCGGAGCTTCAGGCCAAAGGTGGCTTGTAAATTGCAACTCATTGTAGATGCACAATGCAGTGGCCAGATCCCTATGGCTTGAACTTGCCTGTAAGTTACTTTTATTAATATTTGTGATCAACTGTTTTTATCCATTTCTTGCGCTATTCTTCGGGGTTTCTTCATCTGTCTTGTGCTAGAATTAACTAAAGTTTATTGCATGAAGTTTATTTATATCCCATTCTCAAAGAGACATTTGTTTTTCAATGGTGAAAATTCTAAAGATTTAGCACTCGCTCGTTTCAAAGGCTGATGAAAATTCAAAACATTGAAATTGTGCTAATTTGTGCCTTCCAAGAATATCATTTCTCATGGACCAGCATTGAAAGCATCTGTCCATTTTAGACAACACGTGCACCAATTCATTTCTGATGAATTTGTTTACCATTATTTGAATTTGATAGGTTCTTTCTTAGAAAATATAAACTAAGTGAGTTGACTTAGTTTATACGTTCCTCATGTATTAATGGTGTTTGATTATAATAAAGAGTAAATGTTTTCAAATAATAAAAATGTTTATTAAATTTAGAAAGTTTTAAATAATTAATTATTAAATGTATTTATTTAAAAAATCTAATTATTATGAAAATATGGCTATTGTTTGATTGCTGGAATACCACTACTCCTTCAATTAAACTGGTTAAGCATGGTAGGTGTCACGGTCTGAACCGATCACCTTCGGTCGTGCGGCATCTGACATGCACCTTAGCGACGAGATCGGCCTTTCCTTTCAAGAACAGTTAGTGAATTCCTCGTTTGCGGTACAAAGCACAACGAAAATAATAACAAGCGAGCAAAATCACAAAACATCCTCGGTACGAAAAACATGACACATAAAACTTATTTTGAAAGAGAAAAACATAAACTCTCTTAGATTGAGAAATGTTTACGACCATGGCCAACACCAAAGACCAAGTGGCATTGTCTCCTCCCAAAGACATATTAGACCCTTTTACAAGAGCTATCCCAAATCCAAGGTTGATTGAGCCCCATGCCCAATACGGAGTTCGGCTTGAATTCCCCGACTTCATTTAGCTTGCAATGTCCCTTCGACGCAACCGTAGCTTTAACCAGCCACTCTTAGTCACGGCGCGCAGCAGAAGCACATCCACGCGCGGTAATACCACGTGCCACTTGACTCTTGGTATGAGCGCGCCGCCCCATGCGCTCATCGGTCATGCGGGATATTTCACCCGCTTTTGGTTCCGACACAACACACGCGTCGCGCTAACCGCGCTCGTTACAAAATCCACGCAGCTGTGCACCCTCGTGGCTTGGTCTATGTGATACTGTATGCCCGCTGACCAAGTGTAATGTCATCAACCTTTACGGTAGGTACAGTGAAATTACCATCAATTCCCAATTTTATTCTTTTCTATTTTTTTTTTTACAAGTAAATGGGAATGAGACTCAGCCGCCTGCGCGGTCGCTTCCAAAGAAAAACTCAAAAGAGCAAAATGGTCAAATTAAATAATAAAATAAAATTATTCTATGCACCGAATCATAGAGGGAAAAAAAGCCCGCAAGTAGTTATCACATGAGCAGAAATGCAATAAAAAAGCATCCACTTGGATTAATTATATTGTCAAAGCATTATTAAAATGGAAATGAGAAGCTCATCTTGTCTTCCTTCTCTTGTTCTCTTTGGCATTGAGTGATTTTCTGGTTGAGATGCTGGGAGCCAAAGCCCTCTATCTTGCTCTCCTCATCATTCTCATCCCAGCCAACACCAATGGCTTCTCATACACAAGCTTCAACTCATCCAACACCCAGGCCAACTTCTTCTTCTCCAATGATGCTGGTGTGAGGCTAGGGGCGTTGCAGATCACCCCGGACACCCTTAACGATGCTAATAGCTTCCTGGTAAACAAGTCCGGCCGAGTCATCTACAACACACCATTCAAGCTCTGGCAACCACTGAACTCCAGCACAAACAAGTCAGCCTCCTTCTCTACTTCATTCCTCATGAACATAGCCAATGCAACCCATACTCCTGGTGAAGGCATCGCCTTCGTTATCGTCCCATCTCTTGCCGAGCCTCCTCTGGCTAGCTTCGGTGGCTACCTGGGCCTCACCAATAAAATTATCGATGCTAACGCTTCTAACCAGATAATAGCCGTGGAGTTCGACACCGTCAAACAAGAGGCCAATGATGATCCAGATGACAACCATGTTGGTCTGAATATAAACAGTGTCAAGTCCGTTGCCACCACATCGCTGTCACCAATTGGCGTTAAGATCTCATCTTTTCCGGCTACGAACTATACCGTCTGGATCGACTATGATGGTGTTGCACACCGGATCAACGTGTCCATAGCTGCCCAGGGTGTGGCCAAACCCAGCAAACCTGCCCTTAGTGAACATCTTGATATGAGTTTGTACGTTGCTTCAATGTCCTACTTTGGGTTTGCGGCGTCAACCAGCACCAACGTTGAGCTTAACTGCGTCATCGAATGGAACCTCGATGTTGAGGCTCTCCCAGGAGATGATAAGAAAGGTGGCATGGCTGTGTGGCTTATTGTTGTGATCGTGGTTATAGTATTGATTCTTGTGGTTATGGTTATTGGGTACTTTGTGCATAGTAGGCGCATGAAGAAGAGGGATCCGGTTATCCTGATGGGGGCTCTCAAAAGCTTGCCAGGAACACCAAAAGAATTCAAGTTCAAGGAGCTGAAGAAGGCCACCAAGAACTTTGATGAGAAGATGAGGTTAGGACAAGGAGGGTTTGGGGTTGTCTACAAGGGTGTGCTCCCAGAGGATAACACAGAGGTGGCCGTGAAGAAATTCTCTAGAGACAGCACCAAGTCTGTGGACGATTTCCTTTCCGAGCTCATCATCATCAACAAGCTACGCCACAAGCATTTGGTCAAGCTCGTTGGTAAGTATATACTCAATTCATTTATGTATGATTCATCTCCAACAAATAATTAAGCAATCGGGCTCATTCGAATTTATTATGTGCAGGCTGGTGCCACAAGAACGGAGTACTCCTCTTGGTGTACGATTACATGCCTAATGGAAGCCTAGACATGCACTTGTTCGGAGGTCCAGTGCTGAAATGGAGTCTGAGATACAACATCATTACCGGTGTGGCCTCGGCGTTGCACTACCTGCACAACGAGTACGACGAAAGGGTCGTGCACAGAGACCTCAAGGCCTCGAACATCATGCTCGACGCTGCATTCAACGCGCGTCTAGGTGACTTCGGCCTGGCTCGTGCTCTCGAGACGGACAAGACCTCGTACGCCGAGCTGGAGCAACTCGGCGTGCCAGGCACCGTGGGTTACATAGCCCCCGAGTGCTTCCACACCGGGAAGGCCACGCGTGAGTCCGATGTATACGCGTTTGGCGCGGTAGTTCTGGAGACCGTCTGCGGTCGTCGTCCTCGCTGCGATGTATCTGGCTTTCAATCCTTGGTTGACTGGGTGTGGAAGATGCACAGAGAGGGGAGGATACTGGATGCGGTGGACGTGAGGCTCGCCGGCGAGTACGACCCAGAGGAGGCGCAGAGGCTGCTGCAGCTGGGGATGGCGTGTAGCCACCCGGCGCCGGTTGAGAGACCAAAAGCGGAGGCGGTGGTGCAGATAATTGGCGGAACGGTGGCGCCGCCGCTTGTGCCGCCGTTCAAGCCGGCGTTCATCTGGCCGGCGGCTGTGGTTGATTATGATATTCTGCCGTCCACGTCAACTATCTCTTTGTCTGCCTCGTCCGCATCATGGACCCCACATAGCTCAAGGAAGGAGGTATACGCGTCCGTCAACATTGACTCAGCAGAGCAATAGTGTTTTTTTTTTTTTTTTACCCTTTTGCCTTTTATTTTAATTCTCTTTTCTCTTTTTATAAAAACCTTTTAAAGTGAAGACCTTGCATCTTTATTTGGCAGATGCCAGGGGAACCGGCATTTTTATTTAGACTATTGTAAAAAATATGTATTTTTAAACCCATGCTTTGGTGTGTTATTAAAGATGCAATTTGGTTCGTCCACTTGAGAAGTGCATTTCCCAAATGCAACCCCATTTAAAAATTCCCAATCCCAAAACCTCTATAAATTATCAAACTCCTCCCAAGCCAGCTAAATCGATCTAGTAGAATATTTAAATTAAAAAATAATTGAATATCTAGACAAGGTTAATTATAATTTATTTTAAATAACTATAATCATTATTTTACTGAATTTTCATATATTAATCTTCAAATAATTTAAAAAATAATTAAATAAATTTTCTAACATAAATGAAAATTCATAAATTATTGAATATTTAGTAATATAAAAGTAATGTATATATAAAATCAGTATTAACTGCTAAAAAGTTGTATGAGTATGATTACAAAATGACATCATTAACATCTCATTTAATAGTATTTAAAGATTAATAAATATTATCATTAATTAGTATAAAGTAGGATATCAAAATAAATATTGCAAAGAAAATTGAGAGACTAAGATAGTGTTTGGATCCCAAAAAAAAAAAAAGAAAAGAAAAATAAATAAATAAAAGAGGGGAAATGAAAGTGAAAGTAAAGTAAAAAGTGAGGAAGGGTTGGTGTTTTGTTTGGATTATTAAATTTAAGGGAAGAGAAAAGTTGCTTGATAAAGCTTAAATAAGGGAAGAGAAAGAAAAACAATAATAATAATATGATTTAAAAATTATAGTTTTATTTTAATGTGAAATTATTTAATTAATTAAAAAAAATTGAGGACATGGTAGTTTTTTTAAAGTTACAAAATTTTCCGCAATTCCTCCTCTTTTGGCATCTTAAATTGGGGGTCAAAAAAAAATGAAAGGTTTGAATGGTTTGAATGTTCAGAGTTAATTTTTTTGCAATGATTTAAAAACCGAACTGGACCGGCCGGTTCAACCGGTGAACCGGTGAACCGATTAGACCGGACCGGTTTATTTATTTTAAAATTAAATACTTAAATCTGGTTTAAAAATAAAAAAACCATTGATTAAAATTAAATCATTAAAATTAAACATACCAAACAAAAAAAATTCAATTTTATTTAATTCGTTATTTTATTTAAAAGCAAAAAAATGTTGTTGTTGTATAGTGTATACTTATATTTTATTTAATTCTTTATTTTTGAATATTTGTTGTATTTTTATATCCTTATATATTTCTACTTTAAAAATTTAATTTTATGTAAAATTGACATTTTTATGTATTTTTTAATTTTCCTTATTTTTTAAATTATTTTTTACTTATTTTTTACTTTTTTTATAATTTTTAAAATTTATTTATTTGAAAAATATTAAATCTAATTGAACCGGCCGGTTCGACCGGTTCAAGCGGTTAGACAGAACTAGTTGTCTAACCGGGTCGACAACCGGTCTAGTTATTAAAACATTGTTTTTTTTTCCTTTCATTAAATTAAAAAAATATATCCAAACAAAAGAAGAGATCACTTTGACCCTCGAAATCTTTTTTTTTTTTCTCCAAAACTCGCAATTCAAACCCTTAAAAAAAGAAAACATGAAATATTATTTCAAGACTTTAAACTCATTATTTGAGAAGAGAAAACATAATAATAATTTTGTCTCAGTTTTGAGTCAAATATGAGGAAATTGTAAGCCATAAAATATTCAAGGTCTCCATAAACTCAAAGATAATAGATAACATGCCTAAGAGTGTCTTTACCTTGTTAAAAAAAATAATTATATCTTAATTTGTGACTTCACAAAAGCATAGGTGTTAGTTCTTCCAATTCTTTAATACAACCATGGCGATTGAGAGTGAAACCTTGGAAGTGTAATATAACCAAACTATGGAGGCCTTTTCCATCACCGGCTTACATGAGTATATGGGCCTACACTGATAATTACTTTCTAATTCATACTTAAGTAAAATAGTTTCCAATAAACTAAAGGCATATTTGTGGTTCGGATGTGCTCTACTGAAGCAATGATGGATGCCTATAAATGCTATCAGATGAAAGTTAGTTTTTAATTGAAAATCTTAATTCCGTGTGTTTAGTTAGTTGCAAGGGAACATGTCACATCTATCTCAAAAAAAAAAGGGAACGTGTCACATCTCTAAACCAATTTTTATATTTAGATTGTGAAAATAAAAATTTTGATAATAAAACTTCCATTGTTCCTGCTGCTTCGTAGCTAGTGAGGTTTCACTTAAGTATTTGATTTTTGTCGGGTTTAGCCGCCGTTTGTTTCACCAAAGTGGATTGCCAAAGCGGTGGAAGTGGCACTTCGGTGGAAGTGAAGAGTTGAGCTAAAACTACCCACTTCGGTGTATTTGGTTGAATTGAAAACCTGGATTTCGGATACCACTTCGTGTGTTTGGAAAGTAGGAATAGAAATCTGGAAAATCCCACTTCAACCACTTTTTGGTATTTGGTAATACTGAAATGGGATATAATCACCACTTCAGTGATAGGGTAAGATTACCCCCTTCAGGCTTCTAATTTGTAAATAAATACTCCATTTTATTTTAAAAAAGTGATTATCATATTTAATTAATTAGTTAATTTTTATTATAAATAATTAGTAAATACTGAATTATTAATTCATATAAGTATTTAAAATTTATTTGCTTAATGTTTTTAAGACTTCCACTACACAATTACAATGTTTGGTTCAGGGTTTAGGTGTTAAACATGGCGGTTTAACCGGATTTTTAATAATTTTTAAAAAATAAAATTTGTAAACTATAAAATTATATAAAATATAAAAATTAAATGGATAATAATAAATAATAAAATCATGAATTAGAAAGTTATATTGCGTGAACTACAAAGCTACAACAACGCAACAAATACTTTTAAAAATAAAGGGGTTCATAAAAAAAATGAAGAATGCATGATACAACAAAAACGAACTCTTAATTTTAAAAGGAACAAAGAAATAATTAAAATTGTACTTTTAATATCTTGTTAGGTTTGTTTAACTTTTAATATCACATTTTTTAGCATTAATTAGTGAATGTAATAATTAATTCATTTACAAGTAAGACTAGAATCTTTCCATGTGACTTCATTATTTTCAATTACATTTTCATTTTCCATAACATTGTCTACACTCAAAACATGCTAATGTATTACATGACCTTATTAAGATAGCAAACAAATGGCATAAAGTGAATCACCTTGCCCTAATATATTACCATCTAACTTGCGTAATTAGTTTTTAGGCTCACATGTTGATACAACCCTGGATTGCATATTAACAAGTTATTACAGTCACATGACACAATTGAAAAAAAAGGTGCTGCTGAATTAAATTGATAGACCTCAAAAATATTTTACTGTACAATCGAAAACCACAACTGAATAACAACATCATATTGACAAGGCTACCAACATAACAAGAC
Organism: Dioscorea dumetorum; assembly: GCA_902712375.1. Classification (NCBI taxonomy): domain Eukaryota; kingdom Viridiplantae; phylum Streptophyta; class Magnoliopsida; order Dioscoreales; family Dioscoreaceae; genus Dioscorea; species Dioscorea dumetorum. Next base: position 103,555 of record CACTHL010000028.1, read on the forward strand.
TGAACAAAAGAAGATGACTCATTGACTAAAAATTACAAAAAGTCAAGGATGACTGCAGAAACTCCACCATTTGCTTCAACATAAAATCTTGTTCAACATAAAATCTTGCTTAATTAAAGATTTTCATGTGGCCATCATAAAGCATATTCACCAATTCACAATCCATTCTCCGTTGCAGATGCAATTGTAAGAACCTCCCCACCTGTAAATGATACTCCAAACATTAGAAGACAATAAAAACATTCATCTCAATTAGAACACAAAGATATACCCATTTGGTGAGGCATTGTTGACCCTTTGGTCGATTACAAGCTTCAACGATACAACTCCAAAACATCTGTTTTTTCAGTGATCTGGCCACTTTGTGCACAATAACAGAAGCACAAGGTATAGATGTACCTCTTCTTGCATCAGTTTCACTGTATGATTTACATTCACAATAACTGCAAAAGGTTAGTCTGCTAAAAGCTAGTCATTTTTACTGCCTTAGATGTATGGATCAAATTGTGAAAAATTAAACATAAGGGGAAAACAAGCAGGCATTCTCTTTAAGCACAAGGCCAGCATCCTAACTTTCAAACAAACCTAAGAAAGAACAATTAGGAGAGAATGATTATGATTGGCATAAACTTGCACCACCTGCAAAAGATTGTAAAGCAAGCACAAAGCCAGCACTAGATTGTAAAGCACCTCTAACTGCAACTTGCATCACCTGCAAAAGATGATTATGATTGGCATAAACTTGATCAGCCAACATGATCATATACTTCAAAAAGTACTAGAATGATAACCTAAGGAGCTTACACAGATAAAAGAACACATACATGATTTACATCTACATCTTCACACACAATAAATGCATCTTTTCCACCAAGCTCTAGTGTCACCGGTATTAAAGTTTCTGAAGCCTTTTCCATGATCTGCAGTATAAGGTTGTGAAAAGGACACATATAATTTGCCCATCATCAAATGAGCCACAAGTGAACTACTTTTTCACAATCAAAGCATATAGCATAAATTAACATCATCATCATTTGCTGCAAGATGGAAAATTGAAGAATGGACATCATAAGGCTTACCCAAAGGTGCCAATTACTCTTGTTTCCACACCCAAGTCTCCATCAGTTTTTCATCTCGCCAAGCCAAAGTCTCCAACCTTCAGTGCAACATATGACCATATTTAGATATTTCTTCTTCATGCCAATCATTGCATTTGGAAACAAAATAAAAACTCTCTAATTCAAGTTCTGTTTCTTACTCAAGTAAATGCTGTGATATCCTTGGAGGATGAATTCCTCCAAATAATGATGAATCAAAGGGATGGTTATAAAAAATAGAAGATTCACACATACGGAATATGTATATATAAACACTGAGAGACAAACTGGCCTACCTTTGAGCTAAGGAAAATAAAGAAACTCAGGATCCCCTTGAGAACCAGCTAATCTATGCTGTTTGCCAGCAACTACCTGCCAATCACATAGGACACCCCACATAACTGATACAAAGCCACCTCCTGCCAAAACATTTTCTGAAGTAAACAAAAGTGACAATGAACAACAGGACCTGCAGAACGTATAGTTTTAAGGCTCTTACCTTCAGATGGCACGCCGAACTTTAGCTTTTCCCATCTGCCACGACTGCACCTAACAATCATTAAAACCTGCCATTCAAACGCGTTAAAAACCAAAGCATATAAATAGAGAACACATTAGGGAATCACATAGGCTGGTCCATTGCACCCCACATAACCGCCATACATGATCCGCGAATGCTACCGCATCGTCCAAAATACATGCATGTCCACTGCGAACACACACAACTTAGAAAAGGAAAAAAAACAATACCGATAAAATAGACGAATATGCAGAGAAAGCAAAGTCTGTCGATCAAGCTGTTTCACTCTGAGCCATCCATTGGTTAATTGAAACCCCCCACTAATGAACCGCATAACCCAGATTTTTCGAAACTCGGTTTTCCTCGCCATGAAACCTCTCGCATCACCTTCGCGCTTCTGAAGATAGTCGAAGACATCATGCAACACGTGATCGTCGAACCTGTCCAACTCCATCACTTTCGCGTACAAGTTCTCGGTCCAGTGACAAGTTGAGTTCCTGATTGCGGCGGCCATTTCTCCCACAACATTGACAAGCTCACTAATCACCGCACCGCTCCGGGTGCCCTTACCTGCGCGTCATTGTGTTGCCGTGGATGATGTCGCCCGACTGCTGTCAGCAGGTGGAATGGAATCATTGTCAGCATCTTACCCACTCTGTTGTTCGGTTGGGATGGATTCAACCATATCAACGTCATCATCATTGTCTGATTTCTCCACTAAATCAGAGAAGAGTAACATCGCGTACTGGCCCGTCGCATGATCTTCGCCACATATAATCCTCAACCCTTCGTAGTGCTCGATGGGTCTATTGATGAAAGGACGGGCAACAGGGTGTGCCTACACAAAACAGAGTTAATGCGCAAGTAGTTATGGAAGAATTGTGAAAATTAAATGCGAATTTTGAACCTCAATGTACGCAATCGCCACTGACGGGTGCAATGTGATGGTCTTCGTGCCCTCGTCCCATCCCGCGCCGCTAAGTTCACGAACCCACTTTATTTCAATAAATCGGGCCTTTAAGGTGCGGTAGTGGTTCTCAGCATTTTCAGGTGTGAAATCCATCCCGAAGCGTTTGTTCACGGACACGGCAGCGAATGCGAACGCCACCCTCTTAAATGACTTGTTGCACTTGAGTCCCTTCTTAATATGCGCTCCATGTGTTTTTTGCGAGTCACGTCCCGAAACATTGAAGGCTACCTAAACCTAGGAGACCTATTCTCTCCCAGATGCTCGAGCAAGACCGCGACAATGACAACCATGGTCGTGAACGCGGCTGCGAACGACAACAATATCGCTCCCGTGGCAGATGGGTCCATCTACGTAGTTTTTTTACAAATTGTGTGAGAATTGTGCAAAACACATCGATGGCGTAAATAATTACCTAATGTTGAATGAGCAGGACGGCACAACGAAATCTCAACACCTATACTTGCAGGTTTCATAAGGTGGGATATGGAAAATGCAAGCGGGAAACATTTCAAGGCATGAGCCAATCATTATAAAAAATAAAAATGTGAGATCTAAGGTACGACAACAATCCAAAAGATGTGTGACATATTTTTCACGTCATCGGAAGTTGATCTCAAACATTCCTACATAGTACAAAATCATGACAGTTCATTATCGGCTGCCATATTTTCAGCATCAATAACACTTTCACAAGTCACCGAGAGCAAGCACAAACGGAGGATAGAATTTCATAAGTAAAAAAAAAAATCAAAAGAATCCGAATTGAGTAAAATCGACATCCAAAAGTAAATGTTTGGGCTCAGAACCAGCGTCAGGAATAACCGTGTTGCGTCATCTGCATCCCTCTCCCAAGCTGTACTCAAGATGGCTGCGGCGGTTACCCCCTGTGCGCACACATACAATAATGGGAAGGAATATTTGTATGTAGGCGGCGGGGCAGCCGAGCTGCCTTGCCATTGGGCAATATCGAGTGAGGGTGCCCGGACTATTTTACGCTGGGTTTCATAGTGATCGAGTAGTCCAAGGGAAGTAAGGGACAAAAGGGCGGCGGAAAGGCGAAAAGATGCAGACATTGATAAAAAGTAAAACACATAACAACACCATAGGGAATGAGAAGTATGTTATGAACATGAAGATTGCATGGTGTACTTCGGATGTTAATTTAAAAATGACGTATAGAGCGAGAACAACACAACATCCATAAGCAATTCACAATCACTGAAAGGCATCGCATAACAAATCTAGAGTTCAAAAACATTACGATGATTAGAATCCAATAAAAGATTAACATAATCTGAAATCTAATGGTAAAGGAAACAAAAGAAGAGAATCTGAAAAATGGAAGTAAACTGAAAGATCACAAGGAAGGACATATCTATAAAACGAAAGTGACATACACACATTGATAACAAACAAACCACATAAGAAAACCTTTGCTTGCGGAAACCTGTTTTGAAGACTGAAATCAATATGAAATCCCACAGTAATAAATAAAAAGGAGAGATTATGAAAACCCACATTGAAGAGACAGATATTCAGAAGAAAAAAAATACCTATGCAAGCAATGATAATAAAAGAGAAGACAAATTCATCAATTGGTAAATAAACCATAAACGGAAACCATGGCATGGGAAATCTATTTTAATCACCAATGGTGCAAGATATACTTCATAAGAAAAATAAGAAAATGAAGAAGAACAACACAACAACCATTGCATGTGGAAACCTGGTTTAAAAATGATTAGCATTCATAATCACAGTGGGGCCTCACAGAAAAAAATAGCATTCGAAATCAATCGGATGGAGAGCACTTGAAAAATGAAAGAAATATGAAATCTCACAGTAATAAATTAAAAAGGAGAGAAAATCGGTACGCATAGTGAGGGGACAGATCTTAAAAAAATGTATAATAACAGCCTATACAAACAATGATAACAAAAGAGATGACATATGCATGTTATGAAAACCCAAACTGAATGGGAAAATCTTCAAAAGGAAAAAATACCTATACAAACAATGATAGGAAAATGGAAGACATATACATCAATTGATAATTAAATAAACCACAAAGGCAAACCATTGCATGGGGAAATCTATTTCAATCACTGATAGTGCATGATATACTTCATACGAAAAAAATAAGAAAGTGGAGAAGAACAACTCAACAAGCATTAGCCAAAAATAGGATTCATAATCACAATGGGGCCTCAAGGAACAAAAATAGCTTTCAAAACAATCGGAGGGGGAGCTTTTGAAAATGGAAAACAGTATGAAATCTCACAGTAATAAATAAAAAGGAGAGAATATGGAAACCCACAATGAAGGGACACATCTTCAAAAGAAAAATTACCTTTACAAACAATGATAAGAAAAGAGAGGACACATTAGTCATTTGATATTAAATAAGCCACAAAAGGAAACCATTGCATGGGAGAACTATTTTTTAAAAACAAAAACTAGTAAATCACAGTCACAGTGGGGCCTCAAGGAACAAAAGTAGCATTCAAAATCAATCGGGTGGGGAGCTTTTGGAAAATGAGAACAAAATGAAATCTGACAGCAATAAACAAAAAGGAGATAATATGAAATCCAACGGTGAAGAGGCGGATCCTCAAAAGAGAAAATACCTCTGCAAACAATGATAAGTAAAGAGAGTACACATTCATCAATTGATAATAAGTAAACCACAAAAGGAAAACATTGCATGGGAAAATCTATTTTAATCACCAATAGTGCATGATATACTTCCTATGAAAAATAAGAAAATGGAGAAGAACAAATCAACAACCATTGCATGGGGGAACCTAGTTTAATCACCGTTAGTAATTCCCAATCACAGTGAGGCCACACAGAGCAAAAAATATCATTCGAAATCAATCGGATGGGGAGCTTTTGAAAAATGAATCAATCTGAAATCTCGCAGTAATAAATGAAAGGTAGAGAATATGAAAACCCACAGAGAAGAGAGAGATCTTTAAGAGAAAAAATACCTATTCAAACAATGATAAGAAAAGAGAATACATATTCATCAATTTAAAACTTACGGTAAATGGCGGACATTCAAAAGATAAAATACCTATGCAAGCAATGTTAAGAAAAGAGAAGATATATTCATCGGTTGAAAACTCACAAGTAAATGGCGGATCTTCAAGAGCAAAAAATATCATTCGAAATCAATCGGATGGGGAGCTTTTGAAAAATGAATCAATTTGAAATCTAACAGTAATAAATGAAAGGTAGAGAATATGAAAACCCACGAGAGAAGAGAAAGATCTTTAAGAGAAAAAATACCTATACAAACAATGATAAGAAAAGAGAATACATATTCATCAATTTAAAACTTACGAGTAAATGGCATACCTTCAAAAGATAAAATACCTATGCAAGCAATGTTAAGAAAAGAGAAGATATATTCATCAATTAAAAACTCACGAGAAAATGGCGGATCTTCAAGAGCAAAAAATATCATTCGAAATCAATCGGATGGGGAGCTTTTGAAAAATGAATCAATGTGAAATCTCACAGTAATAAATGAAAGGTAGAGAATATGAAAACCCACGAGAGAAGAGAGAGATCTTTAAGAGAAAAAATACCTATACAAACAATGATAAGAAAAGAGAATACATATTCATCAATTTAAAACTTACAGTAAATGGCATACCTTCAAAAGATAAAATACCTATGTAAGCAATGTTAAGAAAAGAGAAGATATATTCATCAATTGAAAACTCACAAGTAAATGGCAGATCTTCAAGAGCAAAAAATATCATTCGAAACAATGATAAGGAAAGAGAAGACATATTCATCAATTGATAATAAATAAACCACAAAGGCAAACCATTTCATGGGGAAATCTATTTTAATCACTCATGGTGCATGATATACTTCCTATAAAAAATAGGAAAATGGGGAAGAACAACTCGAAACCGTTGCATGTGGGAACCTATTTTAATCACCGATAGTAATTCACAATCACGGTGGGGCTGACGGAACAAACATAGCATTGAAAACCACTCGGGCGGGGAGCTTTTGAGAAATGAATACAATATGAAATCTCACGTAAATCCGAAGGAGAGAATATGAAAATCCACACAGTGAGGGGACGGATCTTAAAAAGGAAGAAAAACCTATACAAGCAATGATAAGAAATAATCTTCAAAAGTTCACAATTGTGATTAAAAAGTAAGCTAACCATAAAGAGTGCATGATCTCCGTAAGATGGAAAAAGTAAACAAAAATAACAACCCAAAAGAACTCAACAGAAAAAAAACAAAATTGAGCAAACTCAACATGGGCCTCACATAACAAAAATAGAAATCGAGACCAATCGGAAGTAGAGAATTTGGGAAATGAAGATAAAGCTAACAACTCACAGTAAATCCGAAGGAGAGAGTCTGAAAATTCACAGGAAAGGGACCGATCTGCAAAGAAAAATAAGTATATGCTTGAATTGATAAAAAGCAAACTACAAAGGAACCAAATACTCATGGAAATCTATTTGTAGGGAATAAAAAACTCACTGGAAACCAGTGGGGAGAATGAACAAGAAGATTGAACTGGTAACAGGGTCAGATATGTGGAAAAAAGGAACATACAACAGCCGAAATGCCACGCCCCGACCCTCGGGTCCCGGTCCATGGCACTACCGCCACGACAACCCAGGGGAGGTCAACACCTGCCTCAACCCCAGGTCACCGTAAGGCTAACCTGTTACCTGTACGATATTAACATTACCATAATAATACTCTAAATCTAAGGTATTCAATCACAACCCTGTACAAGATCAACAGACTCGCACATATATGTACATATATCCCTGGAAATCACATCACCAATGATCATGGACACAATCATAGTTTTTCACAAACACTGGATGTAGACTCATACAACCTAAGGTCCTGACTGAACCAATCAAGATTATACAAGATCAAATGGAAATACGAAAACATAGGTCCTAGTGGATCCTTCTTATGCATGATGACAATGTTTATGAATCATACACTAGTCAAAGGTAAATGCAAGAATAGATGCCAAGCACTATCACTTTTTACGCCCCGCTGCCGTGCTAACACCTGAAAAGGGGAGAAGAAGAATGGGTGAGTAACTAAGTTACTCAGTGAGGGGTTGAACATGGAGCTATAACTCATACAGGTGTAAAGAATGATATGCCGAAAACATATGTAAATCTTTAACAATCACAACTTACAAAATGCTTTAAATACACATTTCAATATAACAAGCTTTCCAACTTTCTCAAAGAAAGGCATCAATAAGTCTTTGAAAATCTTTTGTAAAGAGATTCAATACTGAACATTCAAGTTAAGAATACTCGTCAAAAAGATCAAAAGATCAAACCCATCGAAATAAGAATTTATAGTGCAACGCATGCAGAAATCCTTTATCGATAGCATCAACAATAGCCTATGAAAAACCCTCCATCACTAACCATGGCCGTGGTTAGGTCAAGAGCCACCAAGATGCACGTATCTTGGCGTTGGCCGTTGAGTATCCCGTGTGGTGACTCCGGGTACCCAACACAGCACCTTCAGGTTCACTCCGCGCCTCCTGTAAAGGGCTCATCAGCCGAGAACTCCACGCCACCCCATAGGTCGGTCTGTGGAGACTCGCTTCTGCAGAAGACGGGGATCCTCCCCAATGTCACCATCGAAACATTTGGGATATCCTATCCCGCCCGTAAGCTCATCATGAACACATCATATATCTCATCAAGAGATCACAAATAGCTTGCCCGTAGGCTCATCAGAAACGTATCGTTATAAAATCATATATCTCATCAAGAGATCACAAATAGTTTGCCCATAGGCTAATCATAAACGTATCATTTTTAAAATCACATATCTCAACAAGAGGTCACAAATTCGCATAAAATACAACTCTTAAACGAAGAGTAAATCCTTTTGCGAAAGCATCGACAATAATGTCATTTTCATCAAGAATATCGACACAAGAATATTCTTTGAAAACACATTTCAAATACGATAACATCGTGGAGAATCTCAATTTGGTTTACATAGACCCTTATTCGGTCAAAATAACAAGAATATCGAATTCTCAAATTCACAAATCTTGAAAACATGTAGTTCCAAACCATAGGATTATCCAATCCTCATCAAATATCAATAATCAAGAATTTAACAAGATCATAAACTATCATGGTTTCTAGGCCTCAAGGAAATCATCTCATGAGCCTTTTGTAATAGAATCAATAGTTAAGCAAAATCACAAATATCATGGTTTCTAGATCTCAAGGAAATCATCTCATGAGTCTTTTGTAATAGAATCAATAGTTAAGCAAAATCACAAATATCAAGGTTTCTAGATCTCAAGGAAATCATCTCATGAGTCCATTAAGATGAAATCAAGAATTAAAAGGATCATATAGTATCATAATTTCAGTTTTCAAGAAACATTTCAAGAATCCATTGAAATCAAGAATTCCTCATTTCAAGGCATGCATCATTAAACAAGCATGATCATAGCTCTTTAATTAAACAATTCCCACTCACAAACTTGGCGAGATCGAACACTTGGATCACTCGCCCACTTGATCTTTACCCTTGCCTTTAGATCCACCTTCTTGAAGCCATTAACCATCCAAGAAAAACAAGAATCAATCACAACCTTATCCAATCAATAAGAGAGGAAAGAATGCTCCAAAATTAGATCTCAAGGCTTGTAGGGTTTACTAATTGCTCTAGATTCAAGAATTAACAATAATAGAATCCTTAAACCCATAAAATCAAAATGAAATCAAGAACATCCTAATTGGGTTCGGATCTACAAGAATCAAAGGTTTAGAGATCAAGGATCTCCTCCATTCTTCACCAAAACATGAAATCAAGGCTCCTATACCATTCAAACATTAGATCCATGGCTAAATTCCAATTAAATAGTAGATCCATACTAAATCCACACTAATTCTTCATGGATCTAAAAAGAAATGAATAAAAGAACAAGGAGTTGAAGAAGAGAATAAAACCCACCTCAATTCTTGCTAGAACTAGAGGAGATTCACCACCAATGGAGAAGAGGGGAAGATCAACACCTTTCTCCTTTCTTGGAGCTCAAGAATGGAGATCTAATGGAGGGGAGAATGGGGATTCAAGATGGGGAGAAAAAGAGAGGGAAATGGGGTCTTATATAGGCCCTAAGAGTTTGAAAACGTTTAAAATAAGCCCCAAAGCGCGGGAGGGCTCGCGGGCTCCCTTGCGGGCGCAAGGGAGGCCGCGAGGCCCTTTCCAGACGGCCATGCGGCCTCCCATGCGCCCGCATGGGAGCCCGCAAGCATTACTGGCCGAGGTCCTTGCGGGCTCCCATGCGGCCGCATGGGAGGCCGCAAGGCCTCTTCTTTGGCTCCTTGCGGGCACACTAAGTGCCCGCAAGGTCCCTTCCTTGCTAAAGCCTTTTAAAACACTTTTCCCCCATCTTTTAACCTCTCAAAAAGACCTTAACTAAGATCCCAACAAAAAAATAAAACTCGACAAAAACTTAAACACACAACTTCTACACAAGAAACAAAGCACAAGAGAAGCGAAAAAGATCGAACTTCCACACGAAACATGTTAAATAATTAAGAATAACAACTTTAATCCGTTCATACAACTCACCGAGAACCCGAGAAACGGTGTAAGAAGGGTACACAGTCAAGAACGAGACAAATCTCTGGAAAAATGATGCCGGTTAATAAATCAATGCGAATGTATACTAAAAAGGAAAACAATTTCGGAAAAGAACATGAGACTTGGTGGAGGATGTAGAACCACGGCGAAGGCGAAAGTCGACCAAGCTGATGTTAGTCAAACCAGCCGGAGCGCTTTTGTGGCGGTGTGTAGCGACGCCGGCTTCGGTCGACGGCGAAGGTGCGGATGTTTTTCTCGGCAGCGATGAGGCTTCGAGCTAAGGATGCGGATGAAGAAAAACCTAGAAGGGGCGAGAAAGGGGGAAGAAGTGGGAGTCCGAAGTTCGAGGCGAGGTTACCGTAAGGCTCACGTGATACGCGCGTGCACCGAACCGGGAGGCCGAAGTGGTGGCTTCGGGACTTTTCAATCTGAACTCGGGACACCGAAGTTGCCGAAGTGGGAAGTTGTCAAATCATCACTTCCGGACCCACTTCGGTGAAACAAACGGCCCCTTAGTGTCTAGCGTTATAAGTTAACATGGAGAAACACTTGGAATCAAACATAAATGCCTAAACAATATCTAAATTGAAAAGTTACAAAAAAATTTGCACCTTTGTTAATGTTGAAAATAGTTCTGAAATATGTTGTAATTTGGGAAGTTGTATCCATTCGCAACAAGCAGGCTGCAATTGTGACATTATATGGATCATGATTGCCTCGCCATAAGGAGGAGAAGAGAAAATAGAGAGCCACATGATTCCGAGCTAGGGAAATGCACACGTAGAACCATCCCGAACCTATACCAGGTCATGATTTACAAAAGAGAACTACATATAGCGGCTACATGCATAAAACATGGAGTGCAAGCAAGTGAGCAAAAAAAAAAAAGATATATTCATTGAAGTTAACACATGAAGTAGCAAAAAAATAAAATAAAATAAAATAAAATAGAAACCTAGTAATAAGTTAACCAGGCCAACCAAGTTAATCAAGACAAATAATCAAGCAAGTGAGCAAGTGGTTCACTCTACTCCTAGCTATTAAGAGTATGTCTTTGAATTCTATACTTTCATTTGTATTATACACTTTTCATTATTAATAATAGGTTTTTTAATGTGTAATAAAATATTACGTTGGTATTTTAATAAGTTTTAAATATTATAGTGCATGTGTATTAAATAATAACTTCTACTCATCGTGGGATAAGGCGAAGAGCGTTAAAGGGGGTTTAATGCTCATACATTCGAATAGTTCATAAATCGAGAGAATCTATAATTAGACATTGAAGATTAGTATAGATTTATATCGTGTATGTCTTAACAAAGAGTCTAGTAGAACACTATTGGATAGTTGGAGCATATGTTATAGATACATTAATAGGATTTGCGTATTCTAATATGATTTGTAGCAATGCAATCACATGGATATTATTTATTGACAATTAGTGATTGGGTTTGTTGATTATGATCCTACGGATGGAACTTAAATATGAGATATCATGATCATAATGTGCTCGTGACATTTAGTACATTCTTGGAGAAGTTAGGCCTAATTTATCCTTTGGTCATGATCACCATAAGCCAACCTCAAAGTGCGGCTATGTCTAGTAAGTAGCCATTTTGAGAGATTACTAAAAAAGAATTCATTTCTCTCAAAAGTAAATGAATTAATTGTGTGAGACATGAATAGTAGTTCGTTGATCTTACTCTACAATGGTTATTTGTTCATCATCTAGCTCCTAAAGATAATCAAATGCCTCCTTTAGCACTTTCTCATCAAATTTCTCTACCTCCATAATGCATGTATACAAGGTCTTTGATTAATGGAATGCATTTTTAATTGTAATAGCCATTTAATTTAAGCATCATTATTGAAGCTGTTTTTGACCCTCCTACTTGTAAGCCATACCTAAAGATAGCTGATATGTATTAGCAACGAGATGGGGCAAAGTTGGAATCACCATCTTTATAGTTGTTAACCCTGTTCAACGGGGCTTGTGGAATACTTGGTCTAAAACCACGCATCATGTGTGAAATTAAGTGTGAATGTATAGAGTTCGAAGTTGGAAAGTTTAGTTCGAATGGCTCATTGGTAATTAATGCAATGTTCAAAGGCGAAACAAAAATTTTACATGGTGAATAGTTAGATAGGGGTTTCATACTAAGAAAGTGTGCCGAATTTATGAATATAAAAATCTTGTTTGAATCTTGACACACCCTTGCGTGTGTGTTCCGCTAAGTGCAAGGGTGTCGAAGTAATAAAGTACCCAAAAAGTGGGTAGTCGAATCCACGGGGAGTAGACGTTAGCAACAAACACACTTTGCTAATTAGCCAAGAAAAACTCAATTGGTGTAGAGATCAATAGAAAAGTGATTAACGAAATAAAGAACTAAAAGTAATCGCTAGAGTGAAGGGAAGTATCAAAGTGTAAATGGGGTACTCGGACAATACTCCCACTAGGATCCTAGTTTCAAGTGCAAGACTCTAATTACTCTTGCTTAATCGAGATTTATTGAGTCTTGGAAATCTAAAGATGCAAGGTCCCAAACCTAAGGCCAACCTTGACTAGTCCCCTACAAGGTCCCGGCGGAGAGAAAACGATCGACGCCTTACACCACGTATGACTGCGCTAGGCTCTCGGAATTCCAAGTGATAAAGCCTATTCCCAATTATAGATCAAACCCTTTGGTCCAGGTGAAAGATCCCTAATCACAAATAAGTCACGGCAGAAAGGCCATTCTCAACGCCTAACTCTCTTTGAGATCGATACTAACTCTTGGAATATGGAGGTAGGGTGAATCAAACTGGAGGGGAAAAGGGACGTACCGCTACTTCTCGACTCACCCGCTCAACCCTCTTCAATCTTGGCTAATCTAATCCTAATGGTGATGGTCACTCGTCAAAAGGATGATTAGATTGGACTCTCAACCCTAGTGTCACTCTAAGGGAAAATCAATAAAGCACACAAGATTGAAACTCAAATTAAATCTCAAATTAAAGAAAAGCAATAAAATAAATGAAACATAGAAATCCTAGGGTTTACATGTCCAAGTACCCACTAGGGGTTTAGCTCTCTATGGAGCAATATAAAGTTAATAATACAATTGAAAATGAATGCAAATAAACCATTAAAAAAACCCCATTAAGCTCCTTGTTGATGGTCTATGAGGGCTGCTCCTTCTTCTCCAAGGATCCCTCCTTCAAGCCTAGAGCACACCTCGCCGAATCAAAGTCATTGATGGCTCCCCCAATAGCTATCCTCAGAAGGAATCGGTGTTGAAATAGGTGAAGAAACCCCCAAAAACCTTGCAAAAACCTCTCCAAACCCTAGAAGAACTCCCTCCAGAAGTTTGGAAAAAGCTCCCCTCAAAACATTTCAGAACGGCCTTTTAAAAGGCAAAAGTTGAGGATCCACACGGCCATGTGGAAAATCCACACGGCCATTTGGAAAATCCACACGGCGGGGGTGGAAAATCCACATGCCCATGTGGATTTTCAGCCTCTACGGAAATGCATCAATAGGTCCCCGATTTCACCCGTTTCTTCTTCTAAGGCCACATCGACAAACACACGCTCATGTGGTAGGTCATGTGGCATTTCTTGATGTCGAAAAACCCTTGGAGAGCTTTTGTAATCTTCGAACAAACCGGAACAAGAGAGCATGACTCGCCTTTGTGTCCTTCTACAATATTGTCTTGAACCCGTTAGAAGTTGGCACATACCCTCTCGTTTGACCCCGATTTGTGTATTGATCTTTATATTTGCACAAAAGAACTCCACTTGGCACTATCATGATCTATTTTTACCTTAATTCCCACAAAAATTCTTCACAACCCTAATTGCAAGAAGGAACACAAAAACAAACGAAATGAGCAATAAAACCTGAGAAATATAATGCTCATGCATGAAAAACATCTCAATTATTATATACATGCAGCCACTTATCATATCTACAACTAATTGATTGAAACAGTTAATGATAAATTAATCACTTGATGATAGATTTGTTGGGCAACCTTTAGAGTGGTGCTCATGGCAATGAGCACGGCGGACCTTCGAACAAGACTAAGGCATGGTCTGCAATGTCCCAACACAACCTACGCTCAAGCAGTGAGCCCCTCAGCCTCAGGTGAACAAGCTTCTTAGAAGGCAAAGACAGGCTTCCATCATCTATCCAACAGGCATGAAGACCGAGACTCGGGATAGACCACCCAAGTACTTAAAGAGAACGACGAAGTCCGAAAATATTTTGGCCGATCTAGTAGCCGACTGCTTCCAAGCTCACCGGCTTAAACCATCAAAGATCTCCCACCGACCAAATTGCATGTGGGAGATGTCTCGAACTTCCCATAAGACTACGAGTGCCGTCACGAAGTTGTACGCAAGCCGTGTAAGCGCGTGGGTCACATCATGGTGAAGTGCCCCTTAGAGCCAAGCCCATGTCAAAAGCGGAAAAACCGAGGAGAAGTTGGAGAACTCTCCGATGGAGGCGCATGGACAAGGCTCACAAAGAGGGTAACCACATAAGGTTTTGATTTCTCTATCTCCGGAGAATCATCAACTTCGGACAACCTACTCTTAGTAGCGGTTTTGAGCACAATCTCCGCCAAATAAATGAAAAGGATTTTTAGGAGATCATGCCAAACATTCTCAATACAAAGCAAGTAGAGCCGGTGTCTCCGTTGAATGATAACGTCTTCCTCCTTTCGATGGTCGGCAAGGACGAGGTTGAGTTGGTGAGTAAACTGAAAGAATTTGACTTTTCCACCAAATAAGGGAGATGCACCTGTCCATTGCTCCATGGATGGCCGAGCTTGGATCCATGGGGGAGTGCCTCGGGCAAGGAACAATGGGTGATGGTCCGGAACCCTCCATTACATTGGTGGTGTTGGCATAGTAGAAGTTCTGCGACCGATCAAAGAGTTATTAGGAATTTCAAAAGGCTCCACACCCCACAAATGCTTCATCTTGGCGCTTATCCGAATGCGGCTTGGAGTTTCCATGCCACAAGAGGTAGACTTTAACTTTGGCATGGGTAGCTACCCAATCCTTATCACCGATGATCGGGAGAAATTTTTGAGATACCAACGAAAGTTGGAAAGATATGTTTTTGGAAGCATGATGACGATGGAGGAGTTACAATCGAGTGATCGTTTGGCGAGAGGCTCCGACACCAAGAGATTCACTCATGAGATTTCGAGGGAGACGAAGGGCAAACAACCTGTTGGAGATGTGTCTATCCAGGGATCTCATCATGTATCATATTCTGACTGCAATGAACAGACAATGGCAAACACTCGGCTGGTAGAGAGACGATGGACGGTGACTTGACGGTGTAATCTCCCAAGACGATGGATTGCAACTTCCGTCTTGGTCAAGATCCAACTGAGGCCATTTATAAGCTTGGTGAAAAGCCTGACGTGGTTGAGTGAAGCTTTAAGTTAATGGCAGCACTAGCCACCAGGCGGTGGAGCTCAACTCCTGACTCGATGGAGCCCGCCGTCGCTCATCTCACCCACGACATAGACGAGACGGTTGGATATTTGCATAGTGGAAAAACCGTTGGTTTAGTGTATGATCGGCTGGAGATTTGTCAAACACTCGGGTGTACGAACCAATGAAGATAACATATCCAAAATTTATGAAAGTAAGGACAAACGTGTCGGCTGTCAGGTTGCAGTATTATGTATGTCCCCAAAAGTCTAATGACTTGCATGCAATTAGCACGAGGTGATAAACTTGTAATGAATGAGGGGATAGGCCAAAAGTTGGGCTCAGATTCAACTTCTTTTGTCCCAAGCAAACCAACAAGACCAGTTGGGCCTAATCTTTCAATGTCTTCCAAGATTATGTTTGTTGATCCGCCCCAGGCTGGGCCCAATGCATCATAGCCCACTCTTTCCCTCCAAAATATTGCTCCAAGGCACTCCAAGTCCACCATTATCTCTTCATCTCCAATCTGAGCCCATCAAGCCCTTGCACAGTTCGCCCTAGGCAGAGCCCCAAGAAAATATCTAACCAGATTAACTTCTTGAAAAGCCCAACATGAATGCGACGAATCTAAACCACCCTCAACACAATTTCTTCCTTCGGGTTTTAATTGTCACTTTATTTCGAGAGTTTGGTCTATAGTCCCTATAAAATATGCTAATAAAGACCTCAATCCTTGCCTTAAGGGTCTATCGGATAACCCTCTTGATGACCTTGAGGGGGAGCCCTTAGGGGACCAAGAAGGTGACCATTCGGCATGTACACGGGGTGACTCCTCCCCGGAAAGAAAAGCTCAACATTCTCAAGAAGTCCAACCGGATGATGTTTATGAGTCGATGACTCGGTGACGATTTTGAGAACTCTATCAAGGAACTTATGCCGGGTC
Source organism: Dioscorea dumetorum (assembly GCA_902712375.1). Taxonomy (NCBI): domain Eukaryota; kingdom Viridiplantae; phylum Streptophyta; class Magnoliopsida; order Dioscoreales; family Dioscoreaceae; genus Dioscorea; species Dioscorea dumetorum. The sequence continues at coordinate 120,158 of CACTHL010000028.1, forward strand.
TCAATGCAAAGAATTTCTCGGCTCCTCTAAATAACCCTGGGGCGAGAAGGAGTAAATGTCGAAAAAAATAAAATTTGACACAATGACTCTTCTCGCGGTATATCCTCTAAACCCCTATTCATTTCAGATTGGACAAATGCTCAAATTGCTAAATATTGTAATGCTTGTGGCATTGATTTTTTCTGACTTGCAACACAAAGATGATTACATTAATCGTATTCGCCGGCTAGAAAAGGCTTGTGATGTCTCTTCTAATGGACCAATGGAGACCTCCGGATAGGTCCGCCTCGGTTGTCTAAGTTGTGCCCATGAACATTATCTCATGGAAAGTTAGGGAACTACGAAGACAGTCCAAATGCTTCTTGGTTAAGGACTTTCTTCATATTCACTATGCGGAAATATATTTCTCATGAGTGCATTTTATACATATATTTTATCCATTTTATACCTATTTTTTTTTGTCCTTTAGTTAATATTTTCATAGTTCGGTGCTATTTCTTTGTATTATGTATTGATTGTGCGAGATATTTAGGTCTCGGAACAATTATAAGTGGTTTGGAGAAGATTTCATAGCAAAAGGACCTAAAGGGCAGTTCATCAAGGCAAGCACGACCCAAGCACGGGAGTGCTTCCCAGGCCGTGCCCTTCACGGGAATCTCAAGAGAAATGAAGAACTCATAAGTACGGTTTTAGTTCTCGAGCATGGGCGTGCAAATGGAAGCACGGCCTAAACACGGGTGTGTTTCAGCCCGTGCACTTTACTACTTGTCATTACGGACCCTTTGTCATACCTCATTTTTTCGGCACCACTTGCACGGGGCTGACCCACGAGCTGTCCGAGATGGGGTAAATGACTCCAAGCATCTAAGGGTTTCTTCACTGTCTTGACCACTTCCTGCATATTCGGGTTCAACCACCTCTATGGTTGCACCTTTGGTTGGATTTCATCCTTCATAAGGATTTTATGCGTGCGAGAATGTTGGACTTTCCCTTGATGTCCGATATTGACCAAGCGATAGCTCTTTTGTGCGTTGTGAGTACTTGTAATAACTTCTCCTTTTGTTCATCTTCCAAGGTCGCCGAAATTATCACTTTGGGCATTGTTTATCCCCTTCCAAAAAGGCATATTCCAAATGATTAGGTAATTTTTTTAGCTCGTTTTTACAACTCCGGTTCCGGGGATCGGGGAGCTCGTTTCCTTGTCGGACTCCGAATCTACGGTGTCTATAGATTAATCCTCCCAATTTAGACGCCGGACTATCCTAAAAAACATTTCTTGTTGTGAGCTCATCTTCTAATGAATGCAAATCATCACACCCTTCCACTTGTCCCTTTGTACAAATTCAGCGACTTGATCTCCTAGCTACGATTTAGCTCCATCGGTTATTGGTCAATGTTGCCTCATCAATAAACTGATTTCTCGACCACTCCCGAGATTTTTCACTATAAGCCTTTCTTGCTTCTTCCAAGGTGATATCGTAGTGATTATCGTTTGTGAAACTTGAGAGTAACTCTACCCATCCTGCCCGGCATAATGATCTCCTACTTCTTTTCCAAATAAAAAGCTTCCCTGTCCTCTCAATGCATACAAAAGATCTTCCATCTTATCAACAATATTTTTTGCCTCAAAGAAGAAGCGAATTAGGCGCTGAAAATTACCGACAACGAGCCAAATAAGGAAAGAACTAGAATTGAAAAACAAGAAAATAAAATAAGACGATAAGACTACTAAGGCTGTCCGAATTCTTAGAAGTTAGCGAGTCCCCGGCAACGGCGCCAAAAACTTGATACACCCCTTGCGTATCCGCAAGTGCACGGGTCATATAAGTAATAAAGTGTACCCTAAGGTCGGGTAGTCGTATCCACTTGGGACTAAAATATCTCCTAATACTATCGTTACGCTTAATATCTAACCAATTAGAGAAGGGTTGAAATGACTTTGGGTTGGATTGAAAGAGATTAAAGAGAAGGAATCACACTAAGGGGAAGGTAATGAATTGCTCAATGGAGGAGATGGGGCCCCGGGGTTGAATTCTTGATGCTAACTAACTTGGACTCTCTCAGTACTTATCGGAAATGTCTTTATAACCCTAAATTCTAAGATCTCGTTATGCTAAGTGAAGGATGCTCACAATGCTATTGAATCCTAAGTTAAGATCTCACTTCTTGCAACTATCATAAAGATATGCAAGCTAAGTTAAGAAAACAAGAACTTAAGGCATTCAACCACTCAACATGCAACCAAAACAGCCAACAACCAAGATTTAATGTAAAGAACAAAGACATTCATAAATACTACAAGTAGAGTATCCAAGTTCAAGGTACAAGCATACGAATATCACCCCGAGGCTCCCAATAAGAGTTTAGCCCCTCATAGGGTTAGACAACAAGGAAATTGCCAAAGAAACAAATACAAAAGAGTTTGAAGACTCCCTATTTGCTTGCATCCTTGTGGCTATTCGAGGTCCTAATGTGGACTGATTTCTCCTCCCAATTGGCCTACCATTCACATTCCCCTTCTCATCGTGAGGATGGCTCCCCAAGCTTTTCTCTTCTTCTCCTTTCCTTTCCCGACCAAAAAGTCCCCCCAAAATCTAAGTTTCTAGGGTTTTAACCTTTTCACGATGTGAGCACGGCCGTGTTGAGGCTGTGCTCCTAGGCTAGTGCAAATTACGGCCAAATAAAACTCACGAAACCCAATTTCTGTAATCTGCACGGGGTCCAACACGGCCGTGTTGCGGTCGTCTTGAGGGTTACACGACCGTGCTTAGCGACTAGAAGACGCGTTGATCTTGGCTGAATTCTCCTCTGCAATCTGCACGGCTTGCAAGCACGGGCGTGCTAAGGCCGTGTTGAGTTTGGTGAGGTTTCTTTTAAGTCCTTTAGCTCCCAAAATCGCTCCAAATCACTTATTCTTGCTTTAGGACTTTAATATCTGCATGGAAAACTAGAAATACCTCAAATAGCACTGAAATTGGAGAATTAACGCCAGTAAACTCAAGAATCATGGGAGTAAGAGATAAAATAACTATATATAAAATGCACTCATCAAATACCCCCAAACTTGAATCGTTGCTTGCTCTCAAACAACCTTAATTCCCTAATAAAGTGATGAGTGCATGACCTATGATCTCAGCAAAATTAGAAAATTCCTAAAGCTTGAGGAGCCCAAAGTAGCTAGTGTCTTAGTCAATTGAAAGCTCATGAAAGATTTTACTCTTACTCCGTATTACCGTGTGTGTGTGCTGCCTCACGAAGTGTGTCATAACTGTCATTGAGTCCTTGAGGGGTCTACTTCGAGCTATCACTTTTCACTTTTTCATGATGTCTCCGAAACTGGGTAGTAGCTTCATACGCCCTAGAGGCAGCCATTTCACTTGGTAGGTCATCAAAAATGACATTTATGATGCCTAAGATCCGACTACTCAAGTGTGGCTTTCGCTTTTTCTAGGGTGATAGCTCTTTCTACCATCTTTCTAACAAAATTCGACAGGGCATCCAAAGAAAAGGAATCCGACTTGTCAAAATTCTTTTCTTTTTCTCACTTTTTGAAATTTCTTCTCGTTTTCTAGCTTTTATTATTTGAGTTTGGAGTCAACATCTAAAATTTTTTTTTCCACAAGCCTTAAAACTAGCCTTTCCTCTAACAGAGTGACCACACAACAGAAGGCTAGGGGCTAGAGTTAAGGTTTCCAAGGTAAGAGAAAAATGAAACCTTAAATTCAACAAAAGTGCAGTAGCATGCTCAATGACTCCTTAGCTTAGCAATTATCAACCAAAAATTTCATAGATCGTCCTAAGTCATGCACTATATCTAAAAATATTATACACAATTAAACAACCCTCCCCCACACTTGAATGAAACATTGTCCTCAATGTTTAAAAATAGAACATGCAACACAAAAAAAATAATCAAGTGAAATTAAGGTGAGAGTTGGGGAATTTCCACTAAATTAAAGGAGGTGCCTGTGAATAATTCCATGACAGGTAAGGGCGTGTGTAAATCACCATCAAGGGGAAGCCATTTGATACAAGCAAGAAGAGAAATATCCATACATCCTGAAGTAAGCATGCAAGCATTAGAAAGAAAAAATAAAAACAAACAAAATAAAACTCAATTGAAAAGAGATCGGTCTAGTAGGGGACTCCCCTTGCTAACCGACTCAACGACAACAAGATACAACAAAAATAAAAACAAAGTACAGAAAAAAAATAGCGGAGAACAGGGAAACATCAACACTTAGAAGTCGGGGCTCTCGGAATCGGTCCCGGGAATGAGAGGGAAGATCGGCGTTGTCAACCCCCACACTCCGGGAGGTAGAAGCGGGGGGCACGAGAACTAGAGAACGGTGGGCATTGGTCGGTGAGTTTTTGAAGACTCCGCACCATCCACCGGCGGAAAGCACTATCGGAGGAAATAACGGAGGAATGGGAGTCGATGCGGAGGGCGGGGGTGGGTCTCGTATTAGGAAGGACAGGGCAGAGCGGCGTATATGGAGGTTGAAAAAGTCCCATAACTCGCGGGGTGCGCGTACTAATGGGATCAAACCGTCCACCGATGGTAAACAAATTGCTAGACGGTAATAAGCGCATGCGACGTGCCAAATGAGTGATGTATAGTCCGACAAAAAGGACTTTCGTGCGGCGGTCTTTAGATTGGTCTTTGGAAAGCGGTAGCGAGCACATAACCCATATGGAATGGAATGCTATCCCACATACCGACCAAATAGGTGAATTCGGAGTTGGTGATCACCCCCGATAAGTGCTTGCATGTATATATTTTTGGAAATGTTTTCCACGCATGAGCATCACATTTCTCGGGTTTTATCGCTAATTTCGTGTGCTTTGGTGTTCTTTCATGCAATTAGGGTTGTGAAGACATGGTACGTGAATAAAGGCAAGATTAGGTCATAATGGTGCCAAGTGGAGCTCTTTTGTGCAAATACGAAGTTCAAGACACAAATCGGGTTCAAACGAGGGGGTATGTGCCAACTTCTAAAGACTTCAAGACAATTCTTGTAGAAGAACACGAAGACACTTATGCTCGCTTGTTCCGATTTGTTCGAAGATTTCAAAAGCTCTCCAAGGTTTTCTCATCATCAAGAAATGCCACATGACCTTTCACATGGGCGTGTGTCCGTCCGTGTGACCTCAAGAGAAGAAACAGCGGCGAAATCGGGGACTAATACGAAGTTTTCCACAGGCGGAAATTCCAAACTTGAGAGGGAGTGACGGCTAGGGTTCAGGGGAGGTTCTTGCTACACTTTGGGGGTACTTCCTCATCATTTTCAACATCAATCCCTTCCAATGAGAGCTATTGGGGGAGCCTTCGACGACTCGATTCGACGAGGTGTGCCCTAGGCTTGGAGGAAGGAATTCTTTGGAGAAGAAGGAGAAGCCCTCATAGACTATCGGCACGGAGCTTAAGGGGTTTTATTTATGGATTGTTTGTATTTAATTTCCATTTCTTTCATGATTTGGTATTGCTCCATGGAGAGCTAAAAACCCTAGTGGGTACTTGGACATGTAAACTCTAGAATTTCTATGTTTCTATGACTTTATTGTTGTTCTTTAATTTGAGTATTAATTTGAGTTTCAATCTTGTATGTTTCTTGAATTCTCCCTTAGAGTGACACTAGGGTTTAGAATTACATTTAATCATCCTTTTGACGAGTGACCATCACCATTAGGATTAGATCAATCGGGATTGAAGAGGGTCGAGAGGGTGAGTTGAGAGGTAGCAACACGTCCCCTTTCCCTTCCGGTGTGATTTACCCTACCTTCTCATTACACGAGATAACTTCAATCTCAAAGAGAGTTAGGCGTTGAGAGAGAAGTCTTTCCCCCGGGACTTATTTGTGATTAGGGATCTTCCGCCTGGACCAAAGGGGTTGGTCCATATTTCGGAATAGGGTTTATCAATTGGATTTCCCACGAGCTTTTCGCAGTCATACGTGGTGTTTGGCGTCAAGAGTCTTTCTCTCCGCCGGGACCTCGTAGGAGACTAGTTAGGGTTGACCTTAGGTTTGGGACCCTGTATCCTTGGATTTCCTCGACTCATTAACTTTCATTATAAGAAGAGCAGTTTAAGTTTTGCATTAGAAACTAGGATTCTAGGGGGAGCATTGTCCGAGTACCCCATCTTCGTATTGATCTTATTTTACACTCTAGCTTTTACTTTCAGAACTTTATTTCTGTTTCTTTCTTGTTTTATTTTCAATTACATCAACAATTGATTTATCTTTGACTACTTAGCAAAGTGTTATTCTTCTTACGTCTACTCCCTGTGGATTCGACTACTCACCCGTTTGGGTACTTTATTACTTTGACACCCGTGCACTTGCGGAGCACACGCAAGGGTGTGTCAAGTTTTTGGCGCCGTTGCCGGGTAGTTAGGCGTTTTAGGAATTGTTATACTTTGTTTCGCTAGTCATTTTTCGCACATTCTATCTCACACTTCTTTTACTTCCATTATTCTAAGCTTTATTTCCTTGTACGTAATCATTTTATTCATTCTCCACCATTCTAAGGTGTCTACTCTTTATCAACTTTGTAGGAATCATGATCGACGAAGCAGAACTGTTTGAGAAGATAACCGGAATGGTGAGAGATGTTGAGCAGAAAATGAATTGGTTCACCAAGGAATCATCTCCACATAACTTTTTGCAAAATTTGGCTGAAATAAACTATTGTGTGTGGGGAGGTTAACCTGGATCTAGATGGAGTTCCTGAGGGACAAGATTGTGACTTATTCAGAGTGCTCACTCAATTTGAAGAAGCAACACGGGGTTGTACGAGTGGAGAATTAGAGGAGAGTCTAGAAGATGCCCTTAATCGATTTGATTCTTCTAATAAGGGCGAAGAGCAAGAAATTTTCTCTTTGGGTGTGACCGATGAAACCTATAAAAAAGGTGGGGTGGAAGGCATAGAAAATCTCGAAACCCAACAAGGTACACATATTCAAGAAGGGGGGCTTAGAGGAAATTTCTGAAGAAGAATACGAGCAGTTTGAGGAAATTGATAGACAAAAGGGGAAAAGATAGCACGGATGGTTAGAAATCGGGAAGTGAGTTGTTCGGTGTATAGACAAGCAATATCAGCTCTGTTTCATCCAAAGTGTTCTTGTGAGTGTGTTTGGCTCCCACGCGACCTCCACACCCTGGATTACCCAAGGATGTCCATTCACCTCATACAAATTGAAGTTAGTGTTAGAGTGCTAAAGACCCTCTCAATAGTCAATTAAAAATCTTACGGTCTCCAAAACGGAACTTTAACAACAAGTGAAGATAGGACGGAGTTTCGAGCGACCGAGAAGTTCAAATATTTTTTTTTTTTGAGTCCGTCTAACGTAGTGCACAAAAATCTTTCGGCGGGATGCACATGCGGCCGGGCACAAGAGCCACCCAACTTACATGACTACAGATCTACATATACGCATTCATGCTTTTACAAACGAGAGGAATACCGACATAGACTCATTTTTCACTTTTTTTTTTTTTTTTTTTTTTAAAACGCCGATCAATAGCCTGCTAAAAACCTCACTTAAAAACCTTACTTAGGATTAAAGCAAAAACGAGGAGGCTCAAAAGTTTTTAAAGGACTATTGAAAGAAGAATTTAACATCCTAACACAAAATCAATAAGATGGGTTAGAGTGTCGAAGTGGAAGTTAAAGTGAGCAGGCATAAATACACTAAAGATGAAACGGAGAACTACATTCAAGCAAATGTAGAGTACAACTCACGACTATCATTCTACCAAGCTAGGAAATCCTTAACAAAAAAGATCATAGCTATCATAGGTGAGTCAAGCATGCAATTTAAAACAATTCCAAAGTTCATGAAAATCGACCCCCACTCAAAGATGCACATTGTCCTCAATGTGTCTAAATCAACAGATGCATAAAAAATATAGGCAATAAAAGCATAATAAGAGGGTTTCATGAACTTCCCGAGTCTCAAAACATGAGTCTTGAAGTCCAAGAGATCGGGGTAGCCACCAATGATGCGAGTAGATGATCGAGAGAGAAGGCGGAACTTGATGCCCTACTTCCATCCTACAAGATAGAGAGGAACATCATATCAAGGCATGTAACACACCAAAAAAGGAGAAAAAACACAAACAAAAGCAAACAAAACAAACAACTAACACAACACAACAATCAAGCAAAACAAAATCAAAGCAAATTCCTTTGTTCATCATTATCATGGTGTCCAAAGCTCAATAATGCAAGCATGGCTAAGGGTTTACAAATATGATTCAAGATTAAGTCACATACAAGAGAAGCAATGGTTCAACATGATGTTGGAATGTGAAAGATCCAAGAATTGCTACAAGAATTCCCAAAAAGATTTTGCAAGAGCTTCTCTTGTTAAATGGAAACAGACAAACATTTTCAAGTTACAAAGCCTTTGAAATTGCTCCCAAAGAGCCCCACACAAAACAACAAACAACAAAACTCCATGAAATTTCCTTCACAAAAACAAGAAAAATTCAAGGTTTTGAGTGAGAGATCAAACCCTTGCCCTAGAGTAAGATGAGTGAAATCCTAAGGGCTAGATCCGGCCAAAAGCTTGCTTAAACTCCAAATTTTGTCACCAAGATGGAAAGAGGAGGAGGAGAGCAAACTAGGGCA
>CACTHL010000029.1:0-152148 GCA_902712375.1 Dioscorea dumetorum
AAATTAGAACTATAATTTTATTTTTTATCGTTCACAAATCTTTAAAAAAGAAAGGAATAATGAAATTTTATTGAGGTGTATATGCATAGCAATAAATTGTACATGATTAAAAAAATGAAATACTGAGATTTTTAATATGATTCATTTAGTTTACATTGTTTTTTTTCTATCTTTTCATGGATTTAAATATTTTATTTAATAAGATAATTTTTTCTTTCCAACTTTATAATATTGAGTCAATGATTTAAATTGAAATAATGGGGGTTTTTCCCTAAGAATTGAGACAAGAAATTCAAGGTCATTTTCTGGTAATTAAGATAATCCAGGGGTTTCTTAAAAAATCACAAACCAAGCATTCTCATTCATGATGACTTGGAATAGTGACGGTTTTATTTGCTAGTAATTAGTATTAGAATTGTTTTTCATAAATATCAACCATCAACTGAAATATTCAAAAATTAATTAAAATATTTATAATTAGGTCAAATCTGGGTCTTCTTAGTTTTATTTTTTTAAAAGAAACAAATTCAAAATGTAAAGCGACAGCCTGAACTTATCTTCTTTTTATTAATTATTTATTTTTTTAAAAAATAAGTTTAAATCAATCCAAGTGACTATTGTATTTCTACTTCAAAATACACCATCTTGTCACTATTAAAATGCATTTAATATTTACATATATTTTATAACTAGTATTATTTAAAATAATTTGTATATTATTAGATAAATATTAATCATGAAATTAATATCCAAAGGTTTACTAACAAAACAAACACATCTATATAATTAAAAAATTGAGCCAATCATGGGCAAACCAAGGGTTAAATCCCTGCCGGGTGAATCATATATTTTGATTGTTTCATGGAAATATATTTAATTATTTTCTACAATGACTTTTGTCATCTGAATATATTATTTTAGTCTTCACAGACTCCATACAAAAGAGGGAAAATTCAAAAGTAAAATATTTATTCATTGATTTAAACATTCAAATAAAACATAGTGATACTTATTTGAATTCCGCATGCTGCAGTAGTATGCGTAAATACTACAGAAATGTTATAACAGTATTATTAATCTATTATTCATTGAATCTTCTGTGAAAGTAATTATATTTGTCACTCCTTAAGAGTTTCAAAACGAAAAAGATTTACTAATGTAGGATTATGATTTCTGATATATTATCTTGAATAATGCATGTGACAGACAATTATTGTTTTTTGTATTAATATGCTTCACATGATAATTAAATCTTTAGGTTAGCACCAGTCACTTTTATTAAAATATATATCTACATATTTTGTTTGATTGGTTCATTCAAATGAATCTTATTCACATTTATTAGAGGAATATGCTGCCAATTGACCACTCACAGTCAACCACCATTACCCTTTATTCAGGCAATCTTTTGTTTGGTTGAAGATAAGCTTTGATAAATTAGTTTATTTGAATTTATTTTAATTTTTGATTAATTTTATTTTTAATATCAACATCTTTGGGTATGATTAAGTTGAAATTTCAAGAGCACGAGCGCAATTTATTTTAACTATTATTTGATTTAAATTGCTTGTCAACCCTCTTTTTTTCATAAAGTATTTTAATTCGCCTCTTGGCCTTTTTTTTTTTTTTTTTTTTTTTTGAGGGAAACATGAGCTACCAAGTAGCTAGAACACACTGCAGAAATAAAATAACAAAAAAAAAAAAAAACTAAAAACTAAAACTTAAAGCCTATCTTGCTAGAGGCTTCATCAATCAATTAAGCAGCTCTAACCCTCTGAAGTATAAAGAAAGTTGCGGGTTCTTTCTCCTATGAGCAGCTAATGCATTGGCAACTACATTGTCATCTTTGGAAATAATTTGAAGGTCAAGCCCCGGCCATCTATTCAGCAATCTTCGATGTTGCTTAGAACTTCATCAATATCCTCCAAGTGATTCGATCATCGCCTCATTTGGATACTCAAGACTAAGTTGGCACAATCTGAGAAGGCTTTTTTGGCATCGGGTTTTGACGTCTACACTAGTCCCGAGCCAACTCCATCCCATAAGCTTCGGCTTGCAAGCTATATTCAACATCCCTTCCCATAGCCCCTGCTAGTATAATAAATTCTAGATTATAGCAACTATGATAAAACCAAGGCCGCAAGTATTTTGTGCATCTATCCGCGAGGCATCAGTAAAAACAGAAATAGATAAAAGAGAGGGTGAGGACAACTCCCTAAATTTTCCAATAAGATTACGCTCTCCAGCTCTAGTTTGTTGTAGACCAGCCGAAAACATCTTCTTTGGATGATGTTGAATGTTCCTAAAAATCTAGCTGCATCTTGCATTCCAAATTGCCCACAAGCATGAAACAATGAGTCATTTAGCAAAACCATCACCTGCTCCACAATTAAAGTGATCCAACATCCAATCCCCAGAATAGGGGTTATATAACTGCCAAGGATTAAGACCCAAATATTCAGCCACTAAAGCCCAACATTTTTGAACCTCGTCTACAAGCTCAAAACATATGCTCAACGGTCTCCACATGAAGATCACAGAACACACACATATTTGGTTGCCCTATGTTAAGTCTATAGAGAAAAGTGTATATAAGAACTTTACCATGCAAGAATTTTCAAATAAAGAATTTCACCCTAGGGGTGGTGTGCAACCGTCGGATAGCCTCGCGCCCAACCTAGTGGTTATCTAGGGCCTCCTCAAGATTTAAACTCTTATATACGGTTGACACCCGACTTACCGATCCTGTACTTGCCATGCACACCCAATTCTCGCAAGGTCTGCTCATCAAATATGAGTTTTGACAACTAAGTCTAGTCGGCCCGAGTACCAAATAAATCACAAAAAGCACTAAAGTGCAAAGAAATTTCCACAATTAAATCGGATAAAGAAATTTTGTCCGAGGAGGCAAATCCATATTAATAAAAGTGGGCTTAAAGGCTTATGGCATAAGGGCTAATGTCAAGTCAAAGCACCATGGATCCATCCGGAAATCAGTAGAGTTAGGGTTGCAAACATTGATCTAAAGATTTGCTCTAATGACATCGCAGATTTACAAAAACATTTGTAAAACCAGGAAGACTTGTTAATCTTTTTATGATTCAAGATATTAAAAACCCCATACTTTAAACTGAAAATTTGGAACCAAAATTTACTTTCATAATTCAAAACAGCAAAGATATTCTTAGTTATAAAAACATTTCTAAAGTGCCTCAAATCGATCAAGTGTTACCATACCCATTCAATGCCATTACGACCACTACCCCTACTCCACAAGATATCCCTAGCCAATTTTGAAATCTTATCAATTCATCTCTTTGAATTATACTTTTCTGTCGGCACAGAGCTTTTAGCTTAGTTTATATATAAACACACATAATTTTTTTAATGAAAAAATTATAGGAACTTCATTAAAAATAAAAAAATATTGCCTTTAATGCAAAAAATTATGGGCCATTTTTTACTTTTTTTAATTGAAGAGGTATTTTCATATTATATATGTATAATATCCAATAATATATATTAAAACATATATAAATAAAGCGTGAAAAATTATTGACATGCAGTGTTAACACAGGTTAAAACATACCTTTAAAATTACTTATTTATTATTGTTTAAATCTAATTGTATTTTAAAAATAACTTATTTAAATTATTATATTTTTAAAAATTACTTATTTATTCTTATTCCCTCCACATTCCCCTCTCTCAATGCAAGGTAACATGAAGCGGAGCTTGAATTGGGACTGACTAAACAACAGACTTCATCTTTTGACAGCTTTTTAATATGGCGGTGTTTGGTTATCTTTGGTTTGCAAGGAAATCCATTTCCCATATTTTTTTTAATAATTAATTCAAATAAAAGGCATCTTAAAATTGACTCAAAAAATATTTTAAATATTATGTCAAATAAAAAATTCACAACTGACAATCATTCTTAATCGAGTAGTAACTCTAATGAATAGGCAGTTCAAAAATTAGAAAACTCTTCGTTTTGGAACTGTGCTGTGTAAACCATTGTATAATATGGAAAAAATATTTTACATATTCTTTATTTAATTTTCACTGAATATTCAATGGAAAGAGCTGTATTTTTTTATCTCTTTAAGATTACATGGCAGGTGAACTTCACCATTTTGGACATATGTAACAGACCATCATTATCCCGGTATATTAACCCGCCTTATATTATAAATTTATATAAGTTATTAAACTACCATAACTAATACACTTTTGTATTTTTTTTTTTAAACACTTATCTGTTTTACCAAAAAATAAAATTAAAACTAACCAATATCACAATCGGTGAGTTTGGCATTGCATTTCTTCCCAAAGTGTTCGACTCAGAGCTCCTTCAAAATTCTTAAAAACTTACAACTGATTTGGAAAAATGAAATGATTTGAGATGTGAGAATGTTTACTCTGGAAGAATTTATCAATAAAAAAATAACTCCAGTGAAAAATTATTCAACAATTATTATAGATCAAATAATTCTTTAAGTCAGCATTTGGGTCCCATGTAAAGATGTCTCCAGTGAAAATTAATCTACCACATAACTATTGAATTATGTGGTTGATTAATTTTTTTCCTTGTCTCCCAAGTGATGTTCCTATAGTTATAGCGAGGGGTGGTTTTTCTAGATTATTTCATGATTCCAGTTCAAATGCAGAGAGTTAAGCATTATTTAGGATAAAGAGCAAAGAAACCTGATCAAAATAATCAAACGATTTACAAGGAGAGATCGGAGAGGGCCGAGGACAGCGACGGCAAGAGAGGGGGCTGGGGACAGCGACGGCGAGCTGAGATGTGGCAACGGTGACAGTGAGAACCGGGATGGTGAGTAGTTGGTACGACGGTGATGATAGATTGGACAACGACGGCAACGATGACAGCGAGAGGGGGACCTCGCGAGGGTCGAGAAATTTTTGGGTTTTTATTTAAGGTTTCATTAAATTTTCAGGTTTTTTTTCTATTTTTCACTCATGCTGATTAGGAGGAAGAGTGTTCATGACATGGCTACCACATTAACCGCCATGTCATTTGGATGAGTAATTCCGATAGTCTATTAAGGGCGTTTGGATTACGGAATGGGAATGGAGGAATGGAAGTAGGGTGAATGAGAATGAGGGAATGAGAAAACAATGTTTGATTTGAAGGAATGTGTATTGGAAATAAGAAAAAGTATGCGAGAGAAACTGTGTAAATTACTTATATGCCCTTTAGTTAATTAATGATTGTAAGTATTGTAGAAGATAATTATTGTATAAGTATAATTAAAAATAAGAATAATTAATAATTCGTTATAATTTAAATTGAAATTGAAATAATTTTAAATAATAATAATTATTAAATTTAAATTATTAAAATAAATAATTAATTTTAATAATTATTGCATATATAATGATTTAATAAGTAACCACATGGGCAAAAAAATAATTTTGTCCCACATAAATAGGATTACTCCTAAATTTGGAATGAATGATACTCCTCCACTGTTAAACTTATCACTATTTGGCCTTATATATTCTATCCAAACAAACATATGATAATAATTGTGTAAAGAATCCCATTATTCTTGAGAGTCAATGACCATCCAAACGTCCCTTAAAAAAATATAGCATTACTCAAATTAAGAGAGGTGCTTTGCAAGAGCCATCAAGGAGCGAACTTAAAGCACCCCAAAAAAAATCAATGCTACGTGGCGTGGTACCAGTTCCATGTAAACACGTGGCATGTTAAATGATCGACACGTGGAATTCCGCTCCAGAGGAACATTACCGCCTCAAAACAACGCCCGGCTGCTTCTCTTGCCAACGAACTCCTCTAAACGATGGATCCCGATCCCGTCACCTCCGATGAGCGTAAGACCACTGCCACCAGAACAACAATCACCCTTCCTCCTTTCACTCTCCACTTGATCCCTCACCTCGGTAAGCTCACCGTGGAGAACCCAATCGACTTCAGCCCCTACTACCACCCCTCCCCCTCCTTCTACCTCTCTTCGCATGATCTGATCCTCCGCCACATCCTCTTCGATCTCTCCTCCGGCGAAGCAGTCTCTGAGGGCGACCCTATCATCGCCTACCACCGTGCCGGGCCCCGGCGGATGATCCACTTCGACCCATCGATCGTGCGTGCGGCGATCGTTACGTGCGGTGGGCTGTGCCCCGGGCTGAACACGGTGATCCGGGAGCTGGTGGTGGGGCTGTGGGATATCTATGGCGTTCGTGATATCTTCGGCGTGGCCGCCGGGTACCGCGGGTTCTATTCGTCGGAGCCGATCCGATTGGAACCGAAGATGGTGGATTCGTGGCACAAGCGAGGTGGCACCGCGCTCGCCACCTCCCGCGGTGGCTTTGATCTACAGAAGATCGTCGATGCCATTGAGAAACAAGGGTTCAATCAGGTGTGCATTTTCAATATCAATTAATTACCCTTTTTTGTGTTGATAAGCTTCCTGAATTCTTTGCATTTGTATATAAATCCCTGAAATACTCATCATCTTTGGAGTGCAATTTAAAAGCCTTTATTAGGGATTTTTCTTCATTTGGGTAAATATGGAATATTTTGTATACATGTATAGACGCACACAAACAAATGAAGTATTTTGTTGTGGATATATGCTATGAGTTGCATTTTTTTCAATCATGTTGGAGTAATAAAAGAAATGTTGAAAGAATTTGATCAACAAAAACATAAGAAACATGGAGCAAGACTGAGGAAGATTATAACATTACAAATTTTACTTCAAAAAGATAATGACATAAAACCTAGATTTTTTTTTTAGGATTTTTAAATATAGTGGAACTAGACTTCATTTGTACATTTTTGACTAATTTCATAATGATTTAGTGAGTTGATTGGTCAGCAAGTAAACAGACTATCCTGAGTTTATAGGCATTGGTTTGCAGGTATATGTAGTTGGTGGGGATGGTACCATGAGGGGTGCTGTCAATATCTTTCATGAAATTCAACTTCGAAATCTTGATATATCAATCACTGGGATCCCCAAGACGGTGGACAATGACATTGGCATCATCGACAGATCATTTGGATTTCAAACTGCTGTGGAGATGGCACTGCAAGCTATCAATGCAGCTCATGTGGAGGCTGAGAGTGCAGTGAATGGTATTGGGCTTGTCAAGCTCATGGGCAGGAGCACTGGCCATATAGCTCTCCATGCCACATTGAGCAGCCGTGATGTGGATTGCTGTTTGATTCCTGAGAATGACTTCTACCTGGAAGGGGAGGGTGGTCTGTTTGAGTTCCTTGATCAGAGGTTGAAGAAGAATGGGCATGCTGTGATTGTGGTGGCTGAGGGTGCTGGTCAAGATAAGATACCGAGGACTGACGCACAGAAGGAAGAAAAGGATGAATCTGGGAATCCTGTGTTTCTGGATGTGGGAGTTTGGTTGAAGTCTGAGTTGAAGAGTTGGTGGAATCGGGAACATCCAGGAGAGCTTTTCACAGTGAAGTACATCGATCCCACTTACATGATACGGGCAGTCCCGGCAAATGCTATTGATAACATGTATTGTACATTGTTGGCACATTCAGCTATTCATGGGGTAATGGCAGGTTATACTGGATTTGTCACTGGTCCTGTAAATGGTAACTATGCATACATTCCAGTGGAGGAGGTTGCAGAAGCCAAAAACATAGTTGACACAAAAGACCATAAGTGGGCTTGGGTCCGATCAGTGACAAACCAGCCAGATTTTCTGAAGGTCTAGTGCTCTGCTGGCCGAGGACTGTATAAACTTTTAGGCATCCTTAATTAGTACCTTAAAAGCTACTGGTTGGATGATGTGACGCTTAAGCCTCAAATACTACTCAGTTTGGTATGTGGTTTCTAAAATTTTCCTCACTTGTCATCTCTTAAAAATGCTCTTTGCTTACACTCCGTTCACATGTCAGTTGTTGGCTAGATTCACACTTGGGTGGTTGTATGCGTTGCAAATAATCAAATAAAAAATCCATTTTCTCTTTGGAAATTTATTACATATTATGCTTAATATGATGATGAGCATTGATTGATATTATTTTGTGATCAATAATGTTATCATATCATTAAAAGCCGACCTTGCTGCAGTCTGCAGTACTTATTTTTTGACATGGATGATGGATGTTTCTCTGTCAACTTCCGAATATTTTCTAGTGCTCAATCTACTTTCACAATAACTTTGCTTATGCAGAAATATATCTGTTGGAGGATACAGTACCCATGAGCAACTGGTAAACTTCATTTCTCTCTGATGTAAGAATTGTTTTACTTATTTAGTGGTTATCAACAAGCACTTGTCTTTGTTATTTTTGCTGTGTAATATATTTTGGGGGAACTTTAATCAGGTATTTGTGATTAATTTAAATACTGCAGCAATGTATATGATATCTTATTTGAAGGCAATTCTTTTTTAATGAAATTGATTGCTTATGCTGTTGGGTCTGCATAGTTATATGTGGAACCATTATTTAACTACTTGAGTGATAAAACTCGGAAGAGATCATGGAGTTATTATTTTCACAATGAATTGTGAACAAAAACATAGAAAGCCGTTGTATGATAATATTTCCACACAACTTTTAGCATCATAACAAACCAGTAGCACACCTTCCTCTTGACGGAAAATATATAACTATATCTTTCATTTATTTATATGACGTTCATTCGGGTAGCTTGACTCCAATTTCAGATGGGTTCTCACATTGCTTTGCTGGGGGTCTAGCAACAGTTTTCTCCACAGCATACACGGACACACCGGTAAAGTGGCTTACTGAAGTCAAACAAGCAGCATCTGCATCCTTTAGTTATTTTATTTTAACACAAATAGTGTCAGTGTCAGAATTAATTAGAGAAACCAAAGAGAACAAGTGTTACTGATGGAGTGATCTGTAGATTTCAAAAGCATTCAGATTTATGAATGAGCTTAAATCAAAAATATTTTTGGGTTGATCCCATTGGAATGATACGACTAGAAAATGGATTAAGTTAGAAAAATACCGTTTGGATAGAAAACATGCTCTGAAGGCGCAGTTCGAGCACTAGCACTCACAATGGCAAATGCAGCCAACATTGCCCATATGAGCACAGCCACAAGGCTTCTCTTCATCTTCTTTCCTCTTCCTTGAGAGATGTGAACTGAGTGGTGAGCAGCTCTCATCTTGGGCTATTTATACAAGAATGCCATCTCTAGTCTTCCCTTATGTTGTAATTTTTTTTTTATTCAACTCATTCATGTGTGTGATTTTGCAGGGATTTCCATAAAATAATTGCAAGTTGCTAGCTACTGCCATCAACTTGTTGGGTATGTTCATATTAAACTCTATATCTTTATTCATCTTTTTATCTTTTCTCAAGGGAGTTTTGTCGGTTTCCTTGAAGCTTTGACTGGTAAGATGTCCTGTTAGGCTGCCCATGCTTTAGATCTATGACATTTCTGACTGTGGGTTGATGAGAGGGAGTACTATATGACTGAAAGATGAGTTAGCAATCCGCATGCCAGGCCTTTCTTACTTGTAGCTGATTCTGGGAATATTGTGGGCCTTGGAGTGCTTGTAATCTATGGGAATAATGTGAAGTTGTTGGATCAGTGATGACTTTTGTGTGAAGCGATTGAAGCCAAAATCATGAAAGAAAGAAGAGCTGATTTTGAATCCTTGTCCCTGCCATTTTTTCAAAAAGTGGCTGGGTTGATTTGATAAAGTTCTTGTGAATGGTTTGATTTTTTTTTGTAGCATCGAACTACTCTTTGAAACTATTAACGTCTGAAAAGACACCATTGGCTATAAAGTCCAAGTCATATCTCAACTGAATAAAATTATGCCTTCGCCTTTCATACATTGTCAATTAAATGATCCATTCTTGATATCACAGTCTTTTGAACATTTATTCATCGAATTTAAGACTACGGTCATATATATTTGACATGTGGATTTACAATCTCTATGGGAGAGTCTTTTTCACTAAATGGATGCATCTTTATAGTTTTAATCCTTCTGTAGACAAGGAAGGAGATGATGAGACTGAGGGCCACTTAAGAATTAAGTAGGCGTGTATGGTTTCATTCCTAAAATTTTGTTCATAACTCATGCAGAAACAATTGTAAAAGTGGAAGGCTCAAGAAGAAGCCTAAATGATTGATTGTTTCTCCGCTAAGCATGGATGTTGTGGACTTGAATATGCGTTGCAGAGCTGGAAGCATGCCAGAGATAATGATTAGCTTTCTCTGTGAATGTGCACCTTTCCTTTGTTATAAAGCCTACTTTTCCTTTTACTTGGTCACAGAGCACCCACTCTTCTATTCATGGAGGTCTCTCTCTCTCTCTCTCTCTCTCTCTCTCTCTATATATATATATATATATATATATGTAATTTGCAAACACATTTATATGCTAAGTTTTTTTGGAATTAACCTTGTGCGAAGGTGGTGGAGCTGAAGGTCAATCTACATTGCAAGGCATGTGAAATGTTGACTAGGAAGGTGTTATCCAGGCTCAAGGGTTGATGAAATCTTTCCCTGAGTTTTTTTATTTTTGGGGTCTTTTTTAGGTTGGCTTAATTGTTGCTTAATTTGTTGACAGGGGTGACTTGTGTGGACATAGATGTGGTATCGAGCAAGGTAATGGTGATGGGCTATGTTGATCAGAAGACAGTCGTCAAAGCAGTTAGGAAAACTGGCCACCGAGCTGAGGTCCAGCCATCACCACACCGTGATTCCAAGGTGATAATTTGTTTCTGTTTCTTCTTCAAACTTACTTTATCCGTCTTGTTTGTATAGGAGATTTGTGATCAACATCTTGCTTGGAATTGTTGATTACTTCATTAGAGATCAACAACTTGTTGAACTTTATGTTTGATTATGAAAGTCAAATTGTAGTTTTGCAACATTTATCATATGCAATTTGTGGCACAGATCTTAAAGATGAGGTCTCCCAACATCGCCTCAAGATATCGCTACCATGCATCTCCCTCTAGGGCTTCCATGAAGATGCATAGGGCCTCTCCTTCAAGCTTACCAAAGCCATTAGAAGAGAAGAAAACACCAAAAGCTCTTTGTAGAATAAAACACATGTTATGCATGAGGCCACGTACTACTGATGAAGAGCTAATGTAAAGGAAGATGTCATCTAATTTAGGGTTTTAACATGGTAAACCTTCTTGTGATTTTGGTAGACCATAGGTTATACATGTATTGTTGTAGTTTGTTGTTTGGCCTGTTGGTTTGAAAATATGTTTATGTTTTATTCCACTCAGCGTGGAAGTGGTGGAAAAAACTTTTCCTGTGAAACTTTAAATTGCCTTAAAAAGCCTGGGGAGGTATATATATATATATATAATTTAATGTTAAAACTTCGATAAATGTGTTATTTGATCCGTAAGTATTTGCACTTGCCAAAGGGCGTTTGGTGTAGTTGCATTGGCCTCATTGTGAAATTTTTGCTTTGGAGGTTTGGTGTAGAAAATTTTTGGTTTATTGGACTCTCATTGTTTGAAACATGTTGGATGTAGTGGTGCTATGGGTTTTTACCTGGTTGTGGATTTGTAGTTACAGTAATTGTGCTTGTGGCACTTATAAATAAAAAATATTTGTACTTAATGAAATTAATATCAGCTGATGAAAAAAAAAGAGTTAATTGAAGAAACAAACCTAATAAATAATTTTCATATATTGTCTCTTGGTCAAATTAATAAAAATATGGTCACATTATGTCAAGTGCTAAATTTCTAATTTGTGATTAATTAACTCTAATAATAGTCTTGGATTCTATGGAAACAAGCTGCTTGCCAATGATGATTCACATTAATCTATGGCTTCATAAGATTGATTGACTGACTTAATCACAATTGTTAATATCTATTAGGGTTTATGAATAATCATAAATAATGGCTGATTAACATGGTGACAATTTTGAGGGAGGATGTAGCTAGCCCATCTTTCACTCTTTGTTGATATCGATGGTTGTGACCTAATGTTGGATGGCGACAAATATCTATCATTAACTCTTATTCCTTCCAAGTTGATATTAGTTTTTGTGTTTTAATTATCATCACTTCCAAATTTTAAAAAACATTAATATAAAAATAAATATTATATATATATATATATGGATATGTTGTTGTCCAGGTCCCATTTTCTTGTCGAAATAAGATAGGATATCTCAATCAAAACAATACATAAAAATAAATTATAATAATAATAATAATTTAAAAAAATAAGTGGAAAATTGGAAATGAAAGTGAGAAGCCTTCTCCTTGCATTGGTGGAATGCCTTGCAAGCTAAAGATTCTAGAGGACCCCACATGGAATAAAAGATTCTTTTCTTGTCCATTTGGGATCTCCAAAGAATAATATAATGAAGAACACTAAACTCTCTCTCAGGCTACCATTTCTTTCTCCAAACATTCTCTGTTCAAAATTATAATTTTGACAATAAATATAATATTTTTAAATTTATTTGACAACAACGTATATCAAGTTCTCAGGTAAAATTTTTGAGTCACACTTATTTGGATATAAATCAAAATCTCAACTTTTAAAATTCACAATATGGAACTCATTTTATTTTCTGCCTATATATATATATATATATATATATATATATATATATATATATATATATATATATTAATTTTCCAGTAGTGAATAACCATATTCATTTTACTAAAAATCCCTCCTTTTGTACTTTTTTTTTTTTGTTTTACCTACAATAACTTTATAAAAAGTAAAAACTTTATTCTTAAGTGGCTTATAGTATTAATATAAGCATAAAATAATTATTAAATATATTCAGTATTACTGCATCATATGACACAGTGTAATTCTTATCATATATTTTCAAATGTCTGGATATAAGAAAAATATGAACCTAACAAAATTATTTTCAAATCTTTTTCATTTAAAAAAATGAATAATATGATACAGCCTACATTGTGTTAGTGTCCTAATGTATAAGATATTTATTGTGTTCAAATCTCACCTAAATTGTCGTAATATATCCATATGGTATTATATTATTTTTGTGCGTACACCTCTTGTTGTTTCGCTAGTCATATTTGTTAAAAAATAAAAAATAATATGATACCATGAACATATTTTGAATGCGTTTTTGTCAATGATTTCGGGTCTATTGGTACTAAAATTTTTCATGAGATTTTTTTTTTATAATTGGTGAGAGTATTTGATAGAGAAATTGATTTCCTGATGCACTTATTTGAGGTGAGTTATTCACTTTGTTTAAAAAAAATATATATTTTGTCATTGTCCAATAAAGCTTTTGAGTGAATAAACATTTTTACTTTTAAAAATTTTTTTAATTTTTTTTATAAGAGCATATCTATGTTCATCTTTTCTTCAAGCCAATACAAAGCACCTCTCTCCATCTTTGTCTCTCATTGTCTTTCTAAGGAACAATTCATCTTCCTCAAGTGCAAGCCACTACAAACCGCATCTCTTTCTCTTCATATTATATATGTAATCCACAACAAGCACCAATCTCCACTAGCGTAGAAGCAATCCTCATTCTTCTTCTTCTTCTTCTTCTTCTTCTTCTTCTTCTTCTTCTTCTCTTAAACCTCACAAAGGCTATCCCTTATCCCTGAAGTAGCCGTACATGAGGGGGAGGAGTAAAGCTTGGAGCGAAGCTGGGAAAGGCCGGGGAGCTTCTGGGGATATTGGATTGCATCAATGAAGTCACTGCCGCCATTGGTGCCGCCGCCAGCTGGGCCGGAGGGATGAGTGAATCGGCTTATCGTGTGGAGACTGCGCCTCGCCTTGCTCAATGGCGTGTCGATGCTTTATCATCTACTACTTACCGCAAGTCCGATCCTTTCCGAATTGGCCTCTGGAACTGGTTTCGATTCTCCCCACTTTCTTTTAATTCGCTTCTATCTAGTTTTTCTTTTTTCTTAGTTAAAAATGGTTGCGGGATTGGGGTTTGATTACTTATTGGGATTATTTATTGAAGAAAAAAATAAGAAAGTTAGAATTTTGGGAACAGTTGTGGAGAAATTTCTTGCTATTTGTTTGGTTTTTTTTCCTAATTTCTCAAAATTTTCTCTTTTCTTGGATTACAGGGTGAATTATTTTTTTTAGTTTGCCATGTTGGTTCTCCTTTCTGTGAATTATTGAAGTTGAGATTTTTTTTTTTTTGGACTGATGTAGATATGAGAAATTTGTGATCTTGGGACCAGTGGATATGTTTTGGCTTTACTTGTAAATTTTCAGGTTATTTGATTTTTAAAATCAACAATATCTGCTTAATTTTGGTTGTCCTTCATTTTCAAATTTGGTGTTGTCCTTCTAGAGTGTAAAAGAGAAAGCTTTGGTTTTGTATGTGCTGGCTGTACTTCAAATTTCATCCATATTACCTTTTACCATGATTGTTATTAGTTTCTTTTCTTGTTCTACCTTTTTTTTGCTTGGGTTGAATTAATCATACTTATCATTTTTTAAATTTTAGCAGACTGGTCAAATTCGTTTTCAGCATGTTAATGAATTGATTGAATGACCGATTTTGTTTTTTTTTCTTATAATGGATGCGAAGGTACTTGACAGTGGAGAAAAATAAACAGTTGTTTGTGAAGCTGTATCCTGAAGTATCAAGCTTGACGAGGGAACAACCACCCATTGTATCATGCATTATCAAACTCATCTCCACTTCCTCTCCCAATCGCAGAACACTCGTTCACCCTGGTCACTTTTCCTTTCTCTTTCTTATTACTGATGTCATGAAATGTGATGTTCTTCATAAGCACCATTCAGTCATCTCAATTCTCAACATGCATCTGAAATTTAATTCGGGGTTTGTTGGTTGAATTAGTTATGTTCAGGAAAAGGTGACTTTTGTTTTATATATAAGGATATTAAATTCTCGAGAAATGTAAATATAATTTGCATCTGAAGGATGAGTTCTGGATCTCATCCCTCATCCCCAGATAGATAGGGTTGTGAGGAATGCAGATTGGAGTAGCTTTTTTTTTCCTTTTCTCTTTTGTACTAAACAATCACTATTTGAATCCTTTGTTATGTAGGAATTAGTGACAAGCTGCTGAAAAACAATGATGATTTTGTGTGGGCAATTGATACCCTCTTCAGTGGCAGATTCATCATCGATGTGGAGTTCCTTGATATCAAGATTGTTCCACAATCTGTAAGCAACTCTGACTCTTTTGTTTTTGAAATTTTTTCATGATGGTATGTATATTACAATGGATCATCTGGCACAACCTTTAGCAGTCATGTTTCCAAATGCCTTCAAAGATCTTGTCGTATCTTTGGACCCATATCGCTTATCTTATGAAGCCAAATCTTTGTAATCAGTGAAAACTTCGGGCCTTCAACTCTGTTCTGCCTGATATATATAAATCCTGATGCTTCAAAATATGCAATGAGTTTATCCACAACTGAAAATAACTTTTGCTTAATTATGTTGCTTTCTTAGCAAACCGATAAATCCAATCTTCAGTGTTGTAAGTCCTGCAGCATTTTTCAAATACTCTAACATCTCTTCTGTGCATTCCAAAACACAGGGAGGAGAGCCCTGCTCAATTTGGACTGGCTATCATGTGGAGAAGCATTCAGTTGCGACCGCACTTACCTCTTTGGGCCAGATGCTTTCTGAGGGCATCTATACTGATATCATCATCAATGCCGCTGATGGCACAATTGGTGCACATCGTGCAATCCTTGCCACAAGGTCCCCTGTCTTCCGGAGTATGTTCTCCCACAATCTCAAGGAGAAAGAGCTCTCCGCAGTGAACATCTCTGACATGTCTTTTGAGGCCTGCCAAGCCTTCCTTAACTATATTTATGGCAACTTCCAGGCTGATGAGTTCCTTACTCATCGCCTTGCCCTCCTCCGAGCTGCCGACAAGTATGATATCTCCGACCTCAAGGAGGCTTGCCATGAAAGCCTTCTAGAGGACATTGACACAAAAAATGTCATTGAGAGGCTTCAAACTGCTCATCTTTACCATTTGCCATCGCTGAAGAGTAGTTGCATGAGGTATTTGGTAAACTTTGGTAAGATTTATGAGATTCGTGATGATTTCAATGCCTTCCTTGAAAATTCTGATCGAGAACTAATTGCTGATGTCTTTCATGAAATCCTAGCTGCTTGGAAAGGTTAATACATCAAACTACTATTGTGTGGGTGTGTGCATTTGTGTGTGAATTATGTTGTTGTAGGGTTGTGACTATGTATAGATGGTCTCTGGAAAAGATTGTACAGTATTTGTTTGACTAAACGGAAAGCATTCTTTGGGGTTAAGAATTCATAGCTTACCATGTAAATTCTTGATTGTAATGAACCAAATAAATATCGATCTATGTTATTCTTTTCATTTCAGATTTGTGTTTCATCTGTTATTCACTATATTGAACTTTGCCCCACTCTGAACTTCATGCTTAATCAAAGTATAGTTATGTCCACTTTCCCACGGGTGAGTTCTTGGAATCCTGCTTTGAGAGGTGGGACTTTTGCCAGCCTTCTTGATTACTTATTTGTTTTCTGACAAATATAACACCGTTTAATTATGTATCTTTTTAAAATGAACGCAGGAAACAGGATGGATGAGGCTTGAGATATTGACTTCTGCTTGTAATCGAAGAACATTAATTGTATTGAACCAAACCTTATTGAAGAGCAAGCAATGAAGATCTCAGGTACACAATGAGAACCACGACCTCACTTCCTTTTTCTACTCATCCTTCTTATTTTCATTCTTGCAATTTGTTGGACAAATCTCTTCCTTTTCTTTGGAAAATTCTATCAGCGATATCCTGCATAGGCATAGAATAATATTTATTCTTCATCATATAGCAAGGTGTGATTTAAAATGATCTATCATTGTCCATCTTTATTTTTCTGATTCTATGTATTGATTCACCTTGCAATTAATATCGCCGGTAGAATTCTCCAACAAAAAATCATGCATGCTTTTGCATGCATTCAAAAGAACAAAACACTTTGAATTGCTTTTTTTTTTCTCATTTGTGGACTGCATAAGATTCTCAATATCCATAAAGATTTTTGTTCTTCTTCGACAAATTTGCAAGCTTTTGTGGCCTTGTATTTCAGACCAGAGGGAAGTGTTTTCACTACCACCACCGAAACAGACGCCTTACAAACTCCATGTTTAGACTTCTTTCTCATATTTCCTTCAAGAAATTGCAGAGCCGCACAATCTACCTCATTGACCATTGAACTTAAACACCTGTCTGATGAATCCTCCAATGCCGAAAGACTAAATTTCTTTTGTGGTTTCACAGTTACAGTGCAAACAAGACAGAAAGTTTTGCATTGTTTGCATATGAAATTTCTCTAGTTCAATCAATGTTTGTTTTCTATTTACTTCTGTAGCATTGTTTACAACAAATTTACATAGACTACTTTGTTTATTATTGAAGTTTGACTAAATCCAGAATGTCGTACTCATAATGCAGGATCTCGGCTATCACAATTCAGAGATGTAAAGATACAGGATGAAAGTTCTGCGGTGTTTGTTCATTACATTGGTTGAATTTTTCTCTGGTTAAGTTTTCTTTTACTGCATTCTATGGAAATTTGCCACCATGTCTGCGCCACTTCCATTTGCAGAATGGACTTTGGATGATAAGTTTATTATTCTTCTGGAATAGAATTAGTCTAAAAATTGCAGCCAATTATTGACAATGAAAAAAGTTGGCAACCAAATGCAAGATGCAAAGTCAATATTATGAAAGCCATTTCAATTCAGTGGCCTTGGAAATTTCATCTATCAATGGAGTTTGGTTCATCCAGAAGAATGAGAAACATTCAAATTTCAAATCATTGTGTGTTTTGTATGAAAAACTCAAATTCAATGCAAGATTTATTTCCTTTTTGTGTTTTAGTGGGGGGACAAAAGTGATCAACACATAATAATATATCTATCTCACGTGAGTTAATATCTTCAATGTGTTTGTCAAGGAGCATGCGCATAAATTAATATCTCAAAAAAGCCCCTTCACATCATAACACAGTGAGTTAGTTAATTCTTCTAACAAGGTAGGCCTTACAATAGAGACTCAGTTCCAGTAAATATTGAGTCAAGTGGCTTTGGTAATTCAATGCAAATCATTTGGGTTTTGTGTTAAAAATTCAAATTTAGGCAAGTTTCCATTTTAGAAAAAAAATCATTCAAACTATAATCACATCTAGAAATCCAGTATATTCTGATTCACAAAATTTCAAAGAATCAATTATGTAAAACCAAACGAGAAAGAAAATCAACAAACAAGTAATAACTAATAAAATATTAAATTTACACTGAGATCAAGGAATAATAAATAGAGATTTTTTTTTTTTTGAGGTTGTTAATTTACATAGATCCAGAGCCTATAGCAATTGCATGTATTAAATGCTGAGGTGAAAGTTGTCCAAAAATAATTAATTAATGAAAAACAGGATTGAGTTGAATAATCCCCTCATTAGAAGGTCAAAGGAAGGTGTATCACGAGAAATACTACTTCTTTTTATTTCTTTTTTCAAGATATAATTCTTCTTATATCCTTTTCCCAAAGAAGAAGACAAATGATATTTAAAAAAGCCTCTGTCTCTCTCTTAAACAATGTCTCTGTTTTATTAGTCCCTTTGAAACAGGGGAGAAACAGAGCACTCTGCCTCTCTGCAAAACATAGAAGAGAGACAGAGAGAATGAAGGCGAACAAAATGAAATTCATTGCCTCAATTCTTCTAACTTTTTTCTGCTCTCACTTACTGTTTAATCCCACAGTAGCAGACAAAAAGGTTTGCTACTTTTCCATGTACCAATTCATTATTATTATTTTCTTTTCTTATTCTCCATTACTCTGCTGCTCTCTTTTGTCACAGTCTTACATAGTATACTTTGGAGGACACTCCCACAACTCAAGAGAAGCTTCATTGCTAGACACTGAGGCAGTAACCAACTCCCACTATGATTTCTTGGAATCATTCTTAGGAAGGTTAGTTATACCAAAATTTCAAGTTTTCGTATTTTTATGTAATCTAAATATATAAGTCCGAGTGTCTCATCCTATTAAGCACAGCAAAGATAAAGCACAAGAAGCCATATTCTACTCCTACACAAACTGCATCAATGGTTTCGCTGCCGAGCTCGAAAAAGAAGAAGCTATGGAGATATCAAGTATGCTGTTAAAACCATCTCTTGTTACTAAAATTCTTCATGATTTTCTCATTGTCTTGATCTTGTTTGTAGAGCATTCTGGTGTTATCTCAGTGTTTGAAAACAGAGGACATGAACTCCACACAACAAGGTCTTGGAAATTCATGGGATTGGAAAGAGATGGAGGACAAATCCCCAAAATGTCCATTTGGAAGAAGGCAAGGTTTGGAGAAGACACCATTATTGCCAACCTTGACACTGGTTAGTTTTTTTTTTTTTTCTTTTTTTTTTTTGGTAAGATAATATCATCTAGTCAGTAAATCTGGAACCATGTTTTGGAAGAAAATCGAATTCTTGATTT
The DNA here is from genome assembly GCA_902712375.1 of Dioscorea dumetorum. NCBI lineage: Eukaryota > Viridiplantae > Streptophyta > Magnoliopsida > Dioscoreales > Dioscoreaceae > Dioscorea > Dioscorea dumetorum. The sequence continues at coordinate 19,489 of CACTHL010000029.1, forward strand.
TCTAAGCGTTTGTTTTATTATTTTTTTTTTTATTGATCATCTATGAATGTTGGTAGATATTAACATTAGTATTTGTCCTTGTTCACAAATTTAAATATGGTGGTTGATATAGGTTTAATTATTTATTGTTAACTATAAACGGAAGTGCGATAGTAATTGCATTTCTTTTTCTAAATTTTTTAATTTATTTAAAAATAGAATATAGATTATTTTTTAAAGATATTTTTTAGATTGTAGTTGAAAAAGCTTTTATTAATTTAAACATGACAAGATTTGTTATTATTTTGAGACCGTCCAGATGTTAGTATTGGTCTTTATTAATCATTGCTTGGTAAACATGGAAGAAAGATGTTGAATTTTCTCAAATTTTAATTTATATAAAAATAAAAAGTTTTGGAAGCCACATATGAGCATTTAATTAGATTTTTATCTAAAGAAATTTTTTAAAATTTAAGTTGAAAGTTCTTTATTCAAACGTGACAATAACTTAGAGTTGACTAATAAAAAAATTTTATTTAAAAAATTACTTATTAGTGTTTGTTTTGAAGTGTACGTCCATTTGTCTAGACTTTTAAACACACTTGAGATTATTTAGATTCTTTTCTAAAAAAATAATTTTGAAATTAGGGTCAAAATTATTTTAAAATTTATTTAAATTAATTAGTGGTTTTTTTTTTTTTGTCTTTAGGAGTATGGCCGGAATCAGAGAGCTTCAGAGATGATGATATGGGTCCAATTCCTTCAAGATGGAAAGGAACATGCCAAGATGACTCTCTAAACAAACTCAGTTGCAACAGGTTTGTTTTTTTACTTCCATTGTTTATTTTTATTTTTATAATTTTATTATTATTATTATTATTATTATTATTATTATTATTATTATTATTATTATTATTATTAGTCTAAAATTAAGTTTGATATTTTAAAATTTGTGTTGGTTAAACAAATGGTTTAGTTTGCAAATTTTTTTATTAAAGTGACAAATATATATTGAGATTCATTAGTTATGACGATTTAATCATCTTTCCTCCTGTGAGAAACCCATGAACCCCTTTAAAATAATACTTTAAAAAGTAATGGACTAAAAAACAATAAATAATGTGACTACTATTGGGGTAATCATTGTTCCCAAAAAAAAAAAAAAAAAAACATATTTGCATTTATGCCCTTAAAAATTATGTATTTGAAATAATGACCAAATTTGAAATATATTGACAGAAAGCTGATCGGAGCCAGATACTTCAACAAGGGCTACAGGGCGGCGGCGAGCCACCGTCTCAATGCCAGCTTCAACTCACCCATAGACATCGACGGCCACGGCACTCACACTCTCTCCACTGCTGCCGGCTCATTCGCCCCCGATGCCAATCTCTTCGGCTACGCCAACGGCACCGCTAAGGGCGGCTCACCAAGAGCTCGCGTCGCGGCGTACAAGGTTTGCTGGCCAACGGACCCATCCGGCGGCTCGTGCTACGACGCCGATATCATCGCCGCCGTGGATGCTGCCATCCACGATGGGGTGGATGTGCTTTCGATGTCGATTGGCGGGGATCCTGGTGATTACTTTGGGGATGGCATTGCCATTGGTTCGTTCCATGCGGTGAAGAATGGGATCGTGGTTGTGGCCTCGGCTGGGAACTCCGGGCCGAAGCCCGGCACCGTGTCGAACATCGCGCCGTGGATTGTCACTGTGGCGGCGAGCACCATTGATAGGGAGTTCCCTTCTTATGTTTCTTTCAATCATCAGCATATCAAGGTTAGTGAATATATATGTTTTTGATTCAATGTATGGAATTTTTAGGGTTAATTAATGCAAAATTACTGATTTTTCTTGGATACGTCTCTTTTTGGGTAGATATTCCAATAAACGTACACAAATCCATGAATTCAACAGTTCAAAATTGCATTGATGTTATGTGTATCTTATTGTTTTCAGGGGCAAAGTCTATCAGAGTGGGGACTTCCTGGCAATAAGTTTTATCCCATGATCAAATCTGAAGATGCCGGAGCTGCCAATGCTTCACGGCATGCTGCGTGAGTAATCAAAACTGTTGATTTTAATTCACAAACAAATTCAATTGACCAAAAATTCAGTATTACAATTGATGATGCTTGATTGTGTTCCTCTTGCATCCAATGGAATGAATAAGATACTCAGTTCTATATTTGACATAATGGATATGATGTCGAATGTATAGGAAATTGTGTTTGCTAAAATCTCTAAATCCTAACAAAGCGAAAGGAAGGATTGTTGTATGTCTCCGCGGGCAAAATGGAAGGGTGGAGAAGGGGGAAGCGGTTCGTGAGGCAGGTGGAGTCGGAATGATATTAGCGAATGATGAATCAGATGGAAATGAAATCATAGCTGATCCTCACGTCCTTCCAGCCACCCACATTTCCTACTCTGATGGATTAACTCTCTACTCCTACCTTGATTCTACCAAGTAAGATCTTTTAGTAGTGCTTCAATTCTTACAATTCACAAGATATCAATTCTTGGCTTTATGATGTTTCTATTGTTTCCATAATGTGTGTTCTTGTAGGCCTCGATATGGTTATTTTACAATTCCTAAAACAGAGTTGAATACAAGACCAGCTCCATTTATGGCTGCTTTCTCATCTCAAGGGCCAAACACCATCAATCCTGAGATCCTCAAGGTGCACAACCCCTAAATAGTCTTAATAATGTCACGTTGTCTCATTTGGGCATTTGATCAATTAAACCGATGTTGGTTTGACTATGTATTTGTGGCTTTGTTTCTTTTTACATATCAACACAACATGATATTAAAACTCGTACCTACTTGATAGGTGTTTACTTACTATTTTAGATAGAGATATTATAGAATGGTAGTACAAATCATTTTTTCAGCACTTTATAGCATCTCTTTTTTCCTATAAAAGATTACATTTTTGCTCAGTTTCACACAACGAAGATAACGCATAAGTTCTCTTCTCTCCTTATTCATTTTCTTGGTCAAATTTGCAGCCTGATATCACTGCACCAGGAGTGAGCATTCTTGCAGCCTACAGCAAAGAGGCACCACCCTCAGAACAACTGTTCGACAAGCGCCGTGTTCCCTTCAATGTGCTTTCAGGCACATCCATGTCATGCCCTCACATCACAGGCCTCGTAGGCCTTCTCAAAACTCTTCATCCTGATTGGAGCCCTGCTGCAATCAAGTCTGCCATGATGACTACTGGTAAGCGACAAATAACCAAGTCCTACTGCTGCTGCTGCTACTATTATTACTCAAACACTTCTTGTCAATGAACACTAATTGAGTAAATTATCATTCAGCAAGGACTAGAGATAATGAGAAAATGCCAATGAAAAACTCAAGTTTCACAAAAGCAACCCCATTCAGTTATGGAGCGGGACATGTAAGACCGAACCGAGCAATGGATCCCGGTCTTGTTTATGATCTAACAACAAGTGATTACCTCAACTTCTTGTGCACCATTGGTTATAACTCCACAAAGATCACAAGATTCAATACAGAAGATTATGCTTGTCCGGCCAAGCCTGTAAAGCTTGAAGACTTGAATTATCCTTCCATATCTGTGTCTAAGCTGAGAGGTGTTGTTACAGTGACTAGGAAGGTGAAGAATGTAGGATCACCAGGGACATATATAGCTAGGATTAAAGAACCAGCAGGGGTTTCAGTTAGTGTGGAACCTGAAAAACTTGTGTTTGGTAAGGTTGGAGAAGAGAAGCTGTTTGTTGTTAGTTTACAGGCTAAGAGAAAAGGTGATGGTTATGTATTTGGGGGGTTGATTTGGTCTGATGGGAAACATTTTGTCAGGAGCCCTATTGTGGTGAATCTTTAGTTTATGCTTTTATGTTCTTTAGGGGATGATTTATTCGTTTGAAATTTTAAGCAAGCATAGAAGATGTTCTGTTCTTTCCCTTGCACGTATTTAGTTCATGCTTAGTACAAAGATTATATATAGACTAATGATTTATTTGTTACATAACATAGCTAAAAAACAGTTTTATTGTCACAGTTGGTGAAATAATGACATAATTAAGTTGAAGTTAAATCAAATTGTGCAAGTACAAGTTCCCTAAGTATTGTTTAGGGTTTAATTGAGAACTAGAAATGAAGTTATCAAGTTAATTGTGGATTAATAAATAGTCATAACTCATGAGGGGCGCATAAATTAGCCCCCAAAGAGAAATCCGGCTGCTTGCTCTTCATTGCCATTGAAAAGTTTTAGGGCTTGTATGACAGCATTCCGGTCAAATCCAAGCTCTACGAGTTTCATAACCTTGGCTTCAAAATCTGGTCCCTGAATTTGCATCAAAAACACATTAGCAACATAACTGAGGAAAATAATACAATCAAATGCCCCAAAAGAAACGCACAGATGCCTTACTGACTATATATATATATATAGAGTGTGTGTGTGTGTGTGTGTGTATTTGTAAATCATGCTAAAATGGATAAGAATATGAAAAAGAACCAATGCACGCCATTCCCAGAGCAGTCCTTATAATAAAATCAAAACCATTGACTATATATATACATATATATTGAATTGTAAAACCAGACTAACTGAAAATGGCATGCATGAGAAAAATGCTTGAACAAGATGCTAAGAGCAGAGATTTACCTGCGACTGATCTCTTTGTGGATTACCTGAGAGACAAAAAGAGGGAAGCAGAAGAGAAAAAGCATCAATACAAAGGGCATTCAACAAGGCAAATAAATTAAATTGAGGGTGTTTGAGTAAATTGTGTTTTTGACAAAGATAGGAAGTTCATTATAAATGAGTTAAAAATTATTGACAGAGTGGAGGCTATGCTTCAATTTAATATTCTAAGACAAACCAGAATTTTGAGATCTTGAAGCAGAACCGGAATTCTTGGATTGAGCTCCTGACCATTCCTAAGCAATCAGGTCAGAACATCAGGCTTAAAAAACTGCCCCATAATCAAATTAACTAGGAATAGAAACAGTACAATTAACTGATATCAGACATTTTCATGGCAGTCTGCAAGCTAAAACATGAACAAATTTTAATAAATTCAAACTAAATATTCTCTCTTTCTACAATTCCACTTTCTCTCTGACTTAGATTCTCTCTACAGCAACACTAAATAACTACTGACTAAAGCAACTCGGATTTTACTATGACCCTCATGCAGTAGGCTGCCCTTACGCACAAGAACAATCAGAGTTTGCACCAGAGATATAATTGCTTACCACAAGGCAATGTGAAATTGATATAACTACTAGATTACGACTTGTGCTACACAAAATTTAATATGCAATGAAGAAGATGAAAATAAGAGAGGATTTCCACCACACCAACCATTGAAAAAATTTTCAAAATAGAATAAGAATCCAAGCCAGTTAGTTATACTTACAGCAGGCAGTCCTTGGCCAAGTGCATCTTGCTTGACGCTCTCTTCAAGATGAATCTGTGAAGGAATATCCTTCTCTGAAATAAAAGAAGTTGTCCAATGGTAAGCCCATGTAAAAGTGAAAAAAACAAACAAAAAAAGAGACAAGTTGTGAGTTGCCTCACGGACATTCTAAATCCAAGAACAGGAAGATAAGTTGCTAACTAACAACTACACCAAATAGACAATCCATTTTAGATCGGAAAACATGAACATAAAATAAGCAGCTCATAAGAGATGACCTTGCAAAAATGGCACTGAAACCTCTCCACCACCCACTCTTAAAACATTCTCCTTCAAATCAATAATACACTGCACAAAACCAACTTGGAGGTCATCACAAAAGTCTAGAGCATATAACAAGGCAACATAGCTAGTTAGGCAATGTACCTGATGCTTCCGAAGCATATCCAGTCCAAACAGAAACTCCATATTCGGAGCATCCAAAACAGTGAAGGAGCAGTGGTAAAATAGATGGCCGATCTATCACAAATAAAAGCAGAGCAGAAAAGGATAACGAAAGCAGGCACATCAAGGAAAATGCATGCAGGTTTGTCCAGCTAGGATATTTCAGTACCATATCTTGCTAACATGGAGAGCAGCAACTACAACTGATTTTGACTTGTTAAAAAAATTTATCTACAGACAATCTGGTAAGCATGCTCAAGACTATGTGAACATGTCAAACTTGACGAGTTCAAAATATTCACATACAAGATGCTAACCCCAAGAATCCATCGCTTCACCTCTATGCTGCAACTAGACTCAAAAGCATGAACTAGGATTGTCAAACGATTGATCCTCAACATCTCAGTAGATGACTGAGAAGTTCTTTCAGAATGTTCCCTCTAGTTAAATTTTGGTAGTGAAACAGTAGATGTGTGGTCTCACAATCTGATCACTTGATCTACTTCCAAGGGCTCCAGATGACAACATGAACCTGGAGGATTCACAAGGGGTAGAGGCACAATAGATCCTGAAGACAGAGCCCCAGTAAAGTTTCAGAGGGGCTGTGGCCCAGGGAAAAAGAAAAAGATCAAGTGCATGATTGATAAGATAAGAGTTCTATTGGTGAAGTAGTTCACTTCCTACTAAGTATTGGATTGAATGGAAGTTTGGGAGTGGAAGAGTGCGCCTCAGTTGCCATGCTCAACATGAAACTCAATGACACCCAGCAATGTATTTCTATAATTAAACCTTTCTATCTAAAGTATGCTAGCTATATACTTATTTTTTGATAACCAGATTTTGCACATCACATTTACAAGAATAAACTTTCAGTTGAATCAAAAAAATTACAAACTCAAAGTGACATCAAGTGACACAAAAAATCATGCAAAAATTGATAGGGTGTCAAGTTATATAGATCAAAACTAAAATGAACATGTGAACATGCACCAAGTGTAAACAAAATGAATGTATCATCTTGACCAACAAGAGAATGAAGTGTATGACAGAAGCAATCAATGAATAACCAATGGAAGGACTACCTTGATTGGGGCAACATGTATCCTACCCAGTATCTCTGACTGGCCAACTCCGACTGCAACTCCCTTGTATCTTTGATCCAGCAGCCTCAACAAGCTGAATATATGGCAAAAGGCATTTATATCAGATAAGTGACCACAGTCAAAACCATCTAACCTGGTGTAACACATACAAAGTATTCTAAGCTATTGGTACAAGTTAATCTATATATATGTGATATGAACTAGAAGCCTAACTAAGCTGAACAGACAATCTCATATGTCAAAGAAGAGGCAGGAATTGGTCAAATTCTACATTCCATTAGAACTATGTCTATAAATATTGAGAAGCAGATCCATTATCTTCAATACAGCCATCATTACATGATATAGATGGACTGAATACCATACCACCTATGGGAGTTGATATGCTGATGAATATAAAATCATTTTCTATTGAACTTCCTCATTACTACTTCAGATCACATCCAATCAGAAAGTTTGCAGCATAATTGATGTTTTAAGTGCATGATGTGTACTAAAATCTCAATTTAACTAGTTAAATAGGGTTGAAGCATCACAATCACAAAGAAAGAGAAAGGATGGACTTTTTAAAGGAAAAACTTAGCGACCAAGAAGTCAGAGATCAGATAAGAGGGCAATCACTCTAGGATATTATATGATTCTTGTTAACGTTAAACAAAGAAATGACATGTTTCACAAGGTGCGCATCAAACCTGTAAATCATCTAACTCAATGCCTGCCCTATGTGTAAGTAGGGATGAAACACTAGGGAAGTTGAAACTTTGATACAAAGTATAAAAAAATTCAATAAATAAAAATCTCAATGTACAAGGATTCCTTTTGGAATTGCCATGACTTCGTACAGAAAAGGTGCTCATAACGTTACTCAAGCCTCATGCCTACTATGAAATAGTTTTTCTGATTTTTTAGATTAAGAGTTTTACTAGATCTACATCAAAACTTTAATTTCATTCAAATAATTCTTATATTATTTTAGGATTCTACATTTTTGAATCTCCAATGTGGATTTATCCTCTTAATATGCTGTGTCGTGTTGTACTTCTCCACTCACCAGATTACCAGAAAACAAGAGTAACATAAAAATGTAAAATCTCCGAGAAGCAAAGTCATTTCATATCTACTATAGTCACAGTCAAGATACAACCAAAAAAAAAAAAGGAATTCACAGTAATATTATTTGACAGTGATTTAATTAGCCATACCCACAGCGTTCAGCACAGTTTTTTGAAATTATTGTAGATTGTGCTCCACTGTCAACAAACGCCTTGACCAAAAAGCAGAAAAGGAAATGAAACACCAGTCAGTCATGATTTATGATTGTGCATGCCATTAAATCCCAGATTGTGAATTTATCTCGGCTACTAAACTATTTGAAGCATCATATAGCTCCAATAAGAAAGAAAGGAAACATGCAAATGATAGCATTAAAAAATCCCAGTTTGAAAGAGAAAACAGCCCTTTCTGAATTCTAAATAACCAAAATTTTCATTTCATATGCATTGTTCGAACAATTTCATGACAACTTCTTGTTGCTTATCTTGGGCTTGATATGTTCAACGTTCCATATACACAAAACAGATAATAAATTGATTTTACAGGACAAAGAACTGTTTGATACTACCTTCAGAGGTACTCCATTGACCTCCATATCCACATACAGCATTACCTGTCCATAGGAAATTGTATGAATTATCTTTGTACAGCAAACCAGCTAAAAAAGAAGCAAGTAGCCACATACCACTCGTGCAAATGCTTCAGGATTATACTCCAGTGCAGCTTCCCAGTTTTCATCAATCCCTTTCTGCAACCAACAAAGAAATCAGCCTACATCAACCAAAGTATGTGTATTAAAAGCTCTGGAGTTCCAATGCTGCTTTAACTGGCTTCTAATAGATATACCTAATATGAACAACATAACTAGCTAAAGAATCTATTTATTTCCTCTTTTAGCCACAAAGATGGATAACAGCTTTGGCATGAGCAACAAACTTTATCAAAAAGGATGTGGAAACATACATTTCATGTCAATGGTCATGATCTCATATTGTGTCAATGATCATGACCTCTTTTCCTGTTCTAGTGACTTCCAAGGTCATGCTCAACATATCACTGGAGGAAACAATAATCATGCTGCTTTGCTAGTTATATATACAAATTGAAAGATGATACTTACGTAGATCATCGTTTACAAACACATAAGTTTTCTGTTTAAAAAAACTCCTCATATAAACTTCATAGCAATTTGATATTTTTTGCCATAATTAGAAGTCAAAATTTTATTTAATTGTAAAATAGCTAAACCTCCAGACATAATTAATTGGGGATACAACAAGGTTTTAAATGTAGCCTCATTACTCTAACAGCATAATTTGAAGAATAGTACGATCAATAAATGGATGGCATACTGACCTGCCGAATGGCAGCTTCAATTTTTTTCTGTGCTTCAACATCAAAAGGGTCTGCCGACATCAAAGCCTAGAAACCCAGGGAAAAAAGCAGCATAAGCAAGAGTATACATATTTATATTGACCATAGTCTAGCACTCGCATCACGCGCACACTCGAAACTAACATAAAAAAATTATTTATCCACCGATGTCACATTCACACAGCTTCATCAAATCATTAACACTTGATTAGCACCACTAAAACAAACTACAACAACCAGATAAAACAATGAAATAATATGTCAAATAACAGCTCAAGGTTGTGTCCTTTATTATAAAACAGATAGGTTAGTATCTACAAAAGATAGCACAGCCAAAAGTATATTTTTCCATGAAGACAAGAAAAAAAAAATGAGTTAAAGTGCAGTGGGCACTTACAAGCTCCTCTTCTTGCTTACGTTGATACTCCAATCTCTGTTGATGGCGTTCACGTAGCAGGTTCTGCAGTCTATCAAGGTCATCTCCAAGTATTGCTTGTGCCATTGGTGGATCAGCCTACAATATCAGCAATTATGATTGATCTTAACAAATATACCAAACAAAGAACAAATGATAATGGCCAACAAAAATAAAAGCCTTTCGCCTTCAACAGTTAAAATTGTTGAGAATTCCCAAAATATACAGATTTACATTCAGCACAAATACCAAGAATCACCAATGAGGAATAAAAAGAAGAATCATCTTAAATAACTAGTTAAGACTCATTCCCAAGTAATTAGAAAGAAGCCAGAAACAGAGAGCAGTAAGAGCTTGGCAATGCAGTCATTTATATCTGATGATGTCATGTGCATTCAGCAAGCAGTTTTCAATATAGCTCACAAGGCAGTTATTATATCCATGTAGATTTCGAGTCCATCTAGATTAGCAATCTGCAATTAGCAATGCCAATGAGATTGCCTTCTAGAGGCAATTCAACTTGTGGATCACCACATATCAAGAAGTGAGCCTCTCTATCAGAAATTCCAAGGTGCAGACATCTATATAAGTTTTGCCTATAACTAATTTCAAAATGTTCATATAAAGCAACAAGATACATGAGTTCATCATATCTGAAACCATAATATGTTGAACACTTCAAGTGGAGACATTGAAGACAAGACATACATAAGAGAAACCACGCACAATGGTTTAATGAAGCACCTACATCATAGGATTAGCTAAATGATAAGATATATAATTACTGGGGAAATCAGATTAAAGAGAATCTGATAGACTGATCAATATATATACCACAAAAAGTAAGATTATAAACTACATTATCAATTGTTGGAAATCTTCCAGTCCCACAAATTCAGAGAAACATTTCAATGGATGGTTATTGTAAACTATTTAACCGTTCAGAGTAGTTCAACCCATAAAGAAAGCCCAGACAAGGAACAGGCAACCATTGATAAATCCAAATATATCCACTCATATAGCTATATACAAAATAAGTGTCTGCAACGTTAGCTTAATTCATTATGCAAACTTATGCAATAATCTGACAGAAGTACATAAGCGAGATTGAAAACACAAGTTTTTGTCAATTAAATGCCACATAACATGCTTCCTCATAACACATTTTTAATCTGAGTGAGATCATGTCGCTTATGCATAGCTTAACAACCAGAAGCAGTTCATCCAGTGGTCACCTATCTATAAGTCATGACTTCAAGAATTGCTTAAAATGTGCATAAAATAAGAACTTTCACAGACGACTACCTGAAGCAATCGAGCCATTGACTGCGAATCATTACGAATGTGCTGCTGGAAAGCATTAGGATTTACAGCTGAACCGTCAGGATTCAGTCTTAGATTATCGTTGTTCACCCTGAAACATAGACCATAAATTCTCCTTTGAAATCCAAACAATCAAACCGAGCAAGATCGTACAAAAAACATCATTTCATTTCTACAAAATCAAACAACCATTCAAAAATAAAAAAATTAAGCAATTTGAGAAAGAATAGAATCATCCAAACCTCGTGGCGACAGAAACCATCATCATCATATCTCCATCCTTCACACCAACCCCACTCAATCGATCAGAATTCTTCAGCTCCTTCCCATTGAAGTGCAGCTTCTGCTGATGCAGCGAAATCGTCGTCTGCATAAAACCCAAACCCAATATAAGACATCAAAACCTCAATCTCTACCACGCAAAAAAAAAAGCTAATTTTCTTCCAAAAACTTCTCACCTCGACTTCAAGAAGAGCTTTCACGTTCTCCACCTGCAAGAGCAACAAGACGATGAGAAAAAAAGATCAAAACTTTAAAACCCTAAGAACGCAGGAAGAGGGTCTTACGGATTCATCAGGGTCGACGTCTAACGTGATGAATTGCTCGTCGGAGATCATCACAGTGATCTTCATTGCTCCTTCTCGTTCGACACAATCGATGACCCAAACCCTAAAAATCAAATCAAGCGTTCTAATTGGGGAAGAGATGAGAGGGAGCGGAGAAGAGAGAGTGAGATCGACGACAAGCGACTCCGCGACGAAGTGCTTTTACTTGCCGAGAAAGCTTGAACTTTTCGAAGGACGGATTAGCCCTTCCAGATCTTAACGGATTCGGGTTTGCTGCGAATTATAATCAGATCCGATTTAAAAATAGTTCCAATTTATCTAATAAAATTATTAAATAATTTTTTTTTTAAAATACTCCTAGCTAGCGATGTAACGGTAATACCACAGTCATAGCATTATAGTAAATTATTATTGTAGTAACTAGTCGCACAACAACCAGTATTATAGGACCGACATATTATGATAGACGTGAATGTGGTACTGCAACAGTCACTGGTATTTTTATTATTCTACTTAACAGTATATTTTATATCATCAAATTAAATTAATTCTGATCATCCATTTATTTTTTGAACAGCTATAAATATCTTTTCATATTATATTTTTAATATAAAAAAATATGAATAAGAGAAATAAAATCAGGGTGTTTAATATATAATTTTTTTTCTCCTTCTCTTTTATATTTGTCTTATATTATTTATATTTGTCTTCATAATTATACTATATATATATATATATATATATATATATATATATATATGTTGGAGATGAATTACTAATAGTTTTTACGATTTTTTTTAATTTAGTTGTTAAATTTGGATGGGTTCTTTCAAATAATCAAATATTAATTTATTTGGGATTTAATTCCTTATAAATGATTGTCTTATCTTATATTAAAATGTATTTTTTATCTTTGCTTTTCTATTGATTTGATTTAACATCTGATTATTATATATCAGTCTATAAAAGTTAATTGAGTAATATTATGATCTTTTATCAATGATGAACTTTACTTTATGTAAATTTTATTGAATTTTTTTATCAAAACAAGGCATGAGGATAAAGTGGTATTATAAATTGAAGACATAAACACTTTTTATGAGTTAATAAATAGAATCATTTATATTGTGATTTTAGACCATTTTTATTCAACTTTGAAAAGCAAATTCTGTTTTTATTTAGTCTTCTATCCACAATTTTTTTATAAATCATGGCTTCTAAATTAATCTGATACAAGATACTGAGATTTTTTAAAAAAAAAAATTAATTTATCTCATCAGGTATGAATTTGTTTAAATTGATCTAAATCTCCATCACTTGGATCAATCACAGTTAGTTTAAGGGCAATTTAATATCTTTATGACATACATATAATTAAACATGATACAAGCGTCTAATATTTATATATATAAGAAATATAAAAATAAAGCTAAAATATATATTAATAAGATAGATACATCATATTGGCCCCTCACACTACAACAAGAACAAGAAGGATCTCATCAAAGTGAAGATTCCTTTGGAATTGGTTCAATCTCTAATGGGAGTGCTCTAGGGAACTCCACATAAGGGTAAGCTATAGGACAATCTTCACATTCTTGTTTCCATCTACAAAGAAATTTCCACAAAAATAATTAATTAAACCATTTTAATGGTGCATTTCTGCAAATATAAACTATATATAACAAAATTTCCTAGAGATTCCTTGCATTTAAATGATATATCAACCTATATACATAATTATCCTATTCATGTCTTATTTAAGAAATTAAAAAAAAACATTAAAAATAAATAAATACCTGAAATTGAGAACAAGGTGATGGAGAAAAAAGGCAGTCTCTACTTTAGCAAGTTCAAAGCCAGGGCATAGTCTTGAGCCACCACCAAAAGGAGTAAATTTCTTGCATGTCATTTGACTTTGACCCTATTCATCCAACACCATTAAATACTTAAAAATAAAACAAAAATAAATAAATAAAAATAAAGGAAATAATGATTAGTGATGACTCTGGCAAGAGTTTTATATTATTCACAAAGTACACCTTTATTAATATATGATTGAACTCTAAACAAATCCTTTTCCAAATATCAAATTAACAAGTCCATTATAACTTGAAGGAAACAAGTAATTAACAAACCTTTTTTAAATAAAATAAATAAATAAATAAATATTAAGATCATGAAAGGATTCCTTGCAAAAGTAATTAATTAAGATTAACTGATTAATTAATTAATTAATCACCTCCCATCTCCATGGATGAAACCCTAGGGCATTGTCATGAAGTGATGAGTCCAAGTGTACTGCACTGAATACTGGGAGGACCTTCCAACCAGCTGGAATCAAATGCCCTGCCATATATATTAGGGTTAGGGTTAGGGTTAGGGTTTACAAGAGGCATGCATGGTCAAAGTGAAATTAATAAGCCACCTTGGAAGGTGACATCTTTGAGAGCCTTTCTATGAACAAACTTGACAATGTTTCCACATCTCAAGGCCTCATTAATCACCTGAAAAAGCAACAAGACGTTCAAAAAAAGAAAGTGACAAATTAAAGAAACCTTTCTCTTTGTCTCTCTAAATATATAACACTTGCATTTTGAGTGAACTCCATTTGCTTATAGTCCTCTGAAGACAAGTAAAATTCATCCTTCTTTCTCTTGGCTCTAATTTTCTCATGTTCTTGCTGCTTAGAAAAAAAAAACAAGAATAGGAATATTTATAAGGCTTTGTTTTGGTTGAACAATGAAAGTGGTGATCATGCATGGACCTTGAGTTGTTGTAAAGCTGATGGAGATTGGCCAAGGAAATAGACAGCCATGGACATCAAAAGTGAAGTGGTTTCATAGCCACCCAACAAGGAATCAAGCACAAAGCTAACTTTCTCATCTTCAGATAAGTTAGTGACAGAGAGAAGCACATCAAGGAAATCACCCTTTTGCTGCTGCTTTGTGAATTTTTCTCTATGATTTCTTCTTCTTTCCTCCACTATGCTTTTCACTGTGAAAGATATTCTTTCTCTAGCCTGTAAAGAGATCATAGAGAAAAAGACGGAGTTTTTTTTTTTTATAGAAAGTTAGAGCTGAGAATTTATAAGTTAAGAGAAAAAAAAAAAAAGGCACATTAAAATATATATATATAGATATATAGATATATACACCTTAACAGCTTTGGCATAAGAAGTGCCAGGGATGTAGAGAGGAAAGGAGATGAGACCTTTCATGAAAGTAAGGAAATCTTCAAGTATTTTACTTGTTTGTGGCTCATCTGGTGATAAACCAAGCACTTGTTTCACAATAACACTGAAAGTGAACTGCATGATAGGAAATTAACATAAATCACTTTAAAATATTAAGCATTGGTAACTTAATATATATACATATATGAAAAATATACACCTTTCTAGCTTCTTCACAGAAGAAAACAATGGATTTATCCTTCCAGGAGTTCAAGACATGAATGGCCATGTGCTCAATGTCATTGAGATAAGAAGGTTTGGACTTTGTTGTGGTGACCAGAGTTAAAGCCAAGTTCCTAAGTCTCTTATGGGTGTCTCCTACAACAACTATCATGGAGGACTTGCCTAGAATTCCATGGATGGGTTTAGGGTAGCTACACTGGAATAGCTTCTCTTCATTCTGAAGTATGAACTGGTTCAGCTCTTGGTCACAAGACACCACTGTTGGAGTGCAAAACAGATGAGTCTTGAACACCTTCCCAAATCTTCCATCCATTATTACACCCAAACATGAAAAAAAAAAACACTTAAGCTTTAGATCTAAAGACATTATAACAAAGTTCATTATCATATATAGATATACAAATACCTTGAGATATGTTGTTCTAAGAAAGCACCAAGAGAATTACAAGCATGAGGTGTTAAAAAACTCAAGGTTTCACCAACCAAAGGCCAGCCAAAACTCCCACTTGGAACACTAGCTCTAAAGTTCAAGAACAAAGGGAGAAAGTGAAAGAAGAGCAAGACCAGGGGAACAAGAGCCAGCATCAGGAGCAAAACACAAGAGACAAACACTGCTACTCCAACCATCATTCTCATGCTTCAATCACCTTCAATGAGCTTCCTATTTATCAACACTTGTGAGAGAGAGAGAGAGAGAGAGAGAGAGAGAAAGAAAGAGAGGCTTTGTGGGTTAAAGCAAGCTAAAGCTTTTTCTTCAGATAATTTAACAAGTGTAGATTTGGTTCTCTCTAGTGTAGCATCTAGCTATGCCTTCTGTCAGCTAAAAGGGTCAGACATGCACATGAATCTATAAAGACAGAGAGAAGTCTCTACCCATATGTTCACTAATCCAAACACTCCCATTAAAAAACTTCAAAAGTTATATATATATGTGTATTTGTATCTTGATCATAGTGATGATGAACAGTGAAAGGTTGTAGTGGAGGGTGGAGAGCTTTTGTATTATTCTAAAGAGCCGCACGAGGGGGGAGGCCTTGCAGGACAGAGAGATCCACCTAAGCCTCAACTAGCAAAGATAGATGAGGCTACCTAGTCTTGTGTCTTTTATTGCCGTTTATCGCTCATCTATCTTCCCCTTTTTATTTATTTATTTGTTTATTTGTTTATTTGTTTATTATTTTTATTATGTGTTTTTTTTTTTTCTTTTGATGCTGTTTTTGTCCTAAGGCTCTAATTAATTTGCTGTTGCTTGTGTTGTGTGCCATTGAAGGTATCTTGATCAACTTTGAGATAAATCTAATCAAGTTTATTTGTTTCTAGTATTCCATTTTTGAATTTATTCTATAGTTTGTCATGTGTTTGATATTTTTATTTAGAGTGAATTATTTTTTTATGTTGTGAATGAAACTTTTGTTATGGTTTATTGAAGAGAAAACCCATGTGTTACAGCTAATTTGATGCTTTCTATGTGTATGGATTTAGATTAATTTATCACATAATTTTGCTAGCTTATGACAAGTGACCGTTTGGAACACCTCATAATTTCTTCCATCTCTTTCTTCTTCAAAACAAAATTATTTCCAAACATCCCTCAAATTAAATATGATCTCATAGACTCCGGGGCCGTTTGTTTCACCGAAGTGGCCGAAGTAGCCACTTCCAGCCCATTTCAGTGTGTTTGTTTCACTGATTTGAACCCGGAAGTGATGATGTGACAACTTCTGAGTTCGGCCACTTCGGTGTTTGACTTCAACTGGAAAAGTCCCGAAGTCACCACTTCAGTCTTCCACTTCAGCCCACTTTACAATATTTTTCAATGATAAATAGAATAATTATTACTATGGTAATAAAATAATTAAATAACTACTCTCACTAATTAATAATTAAGCATACTATATTAACCGATTTAATTTAATTTAATAACATTGTATTAAATTAATTATGTGATGTGCGAAGTTTTTAATTTAATAAATAAATTATTTATTATCATCGTAATAAAGTAATTAAATTATTTAATTAAATCATATGATTTAATTAAATAAATGTAAAAAACATGAAAAGACAACTTGATCCTCTCACCGAAGTGGTGAATTTCCACTTCAACCATCCAAACACAGGAAGTGGTATCCGAAGTCCAGTTTTTAGCTTGAACCAAACACACTGAAGTGGATAGTTCCGGCTAAACTGTTCACTTCCATCGAAATGCCACTTCCAGACTTCCACCACTTCGACAATTCACTTCCGAACCAAACGGCCCCTCCATGAAAATATTATATTATAATTTTATTTTACCAAAATATAAAATTCCTTTTCAATATGAAATGATTTAATTATAAATTTTAAAATATTTGTTTTAATTAGAGCATTGATTAAATAAAAATTTCTTTTATCTGAAATATATAACAAAAAGTCTTAGAATAACCACACGTTAGAATAAAGGAATGGATATTTCAATTTTTTTCTAAATCAAAAGTCAAAGTTTATCCGCATCTCTACATCAAATTATTTAATTAATAATCTAAAATCATTCACATTTTCAATAGACAATAACTTTATTTCATTTTTTTTAAAATAACTTAAATTATATTAAAAAAAAAAAAAAAGAACAAGCAGACTGTCTCTCTATAAATTGGTTATTCACATATGATCTCTCCAAATTATGATATTCCTAATAAGCCCCTTTCCACGGCATTTGCTTTTTAGGCCTTGTTTGGATTAGCTTAAAAAACTTGTTTTTTTCAATTTTATAAAAAGACTTTAAAAAAATACTTCTTAAAATAAATTAAGTGCTTATTTGTATTTTATGTTTGGATAATTTAATGCAAAATACTTTTATATGTGTGAAGTTGTATGGATGCACATTCTTAAAAGTACTTTTGTTTCAATGACAAATTATTAAAATGGGTATTCATTGAGTTATTATAATATATCAATTATTATGTATTCAAAACATAGTAATTACTATTAACAATGATTATAACAACAACATTAATAATAATAATAATAATAATAATAATAATAATATTGTTATTATTATTGTTATTTGTTGTTTAATATAAAAAAAAATAAGACTACATTTTAAACATGAAAACAAGAACAATAATATTTTCACATTGTCATGATTATTACAACAACAACAACAATATAGCATCACAACATGAAAAAGAATACCTCTAATAGAGAGTTTGGAGGCAAAAAAAACTATTAGAGCTGTAAAAAGATTGGGGGGAAAAATATAAAAGCACAGTCAGTTTTTTATTTTATAAGATTAATTTAATAATTTCATAACCCCTAAATAGCTTTTGAAAAGTGTTTTTTTTCAAAAACACCACATGAGCAACTTATGAAAAGCAGTATTTCAGTTTTTTTTATCATCATCTAAATCTGCAGAAAAGCCAATCAAAACAATTTTTTTAACCCAGAAGTAATTAATTGATAAAAACGTACTTATGAGCTTTTCAAAAACTAATTCATAAGGCCTTAGTCAAACTTCCCATAACAACTATTACATTAGAGTTAAAGAACCAAGGAAACGGAGGAATGCCCCCTATGTAAATATACAAATATTATATTTTCTTGTTAAATGTCATTTGAATATTATATCCAAATACTATATTTTATTATTCAATATCATTTAAATATTATAACAGGAAAAATTATAAAAATTATATTAATAAATCCAAATGTCCCACCTAGCAGACTAACACATCCAAGTAGCAGATCTAATATATTTTTTTTTCCTTTGTTTTGTTAACTATAAAGAAATTCATTCATTTTGTACTTTTATTATATTCGATGACTATTTATATTCCAAGAAGTACTTGTTGCATCAATCACGTTAATGCATAATGTAATCATATGACAAAAAACCAACTTCCGATGGCAAAATAAGGTTACAATTCAACATCGTAATTGTACACACAACACAAAAACACCGCAAAATATCACATGGTACATAAATGTAATACGTGGGACACGCAAAGAATACATAGCCATGACTGCATTACAGGAACTATAATTGTTTCAATTTCATGATATTGACATCAATATATGTTACAAATCTTTAAGTTCAGAATATGGCATACGACATCTAAGCATAGAAATATATTGTATATGAAAACCAGAGTGCAATATGTAATATGTTGTATTAATCAAATAATTGATTATAGCGGAAACAGTATCACTTACCTCCAGCCATAACAAATTACATAGAAATTGAAGAGACTGAGATCTACACTTTCCGACAGCTTTCACTTGAGAAACCAAAGCTGCATTTGAAGAAACCAAAAGCTCTTCCAATCTATCCCGTTCTCTTCGTCGATGGAGCTGGGTACTTTCAAGAACGATAGATTAAAAACCCCTGGTACTGGTCTATATATAATCATTTTCATATAAAGATTCACTCCACTTTAAATTTTAAAGTAGATGATTATCCAAAACACTAATTAGGATTAGAATAGGATTCAAATGATAATGTTATAAACCACTAGGATTATTGAAATCTACTTAATTTTAAATTATCATGGAGATAATTTTAATCCGTATTAGATTTAAACTAACAATCTAACAATGGGTTATTTCTTTGTGATTGGCGAGTACATGCAGAGGTCTTGATTATCATCGTTGGGCTTGTGATGGTCCAAAAATAAGGTACGTAGGTTCTGCATTTGCACTACAATGAGGTTCGACATGAAGTGTTTATTGATAAAATAATGCACACTTGCATTCGTTAGCATGCTTGCCATACATGCATGCTTGCATAGGAGGCCATAAAAGAATAAAAAATTATTTATTAGTCCCTAAAGGTTTCAAAACATCCTGATCAGTCCCTCTGATATTTGAATTTCACTGTCAAACATTCTTTTTTTAGTTCACTTTCCTTTTAGTCTCTCCAGCCAATTCTGTCAGTACTGTTTTTGCATTATACCAACTTTGCCTTTACCATTGGTGGGAAAAGGCTCGCCCTATCTTGTCAGAAATTTGAAAAAAATGTACAGCTAATAGGGAAAAATGCAAGTTTTTTGGCTGCTTTTCACTAAGCAATAATGCTTTCTATATAATTTAAATGAGATCTACCCTTCTTTTTCTTTTTTATCTGCAAGAATTTCTTTTGTTCCCTTCTGTCTTGCATCAACATAGGATAAGTTTGTCTTCTACCCGTGGGCAAGTTGCTACCAAAGGCCAATTGCATTTGTTGTCATTTAAGGGTGTGGTGAAAGAAGTTTATTTTTGTGAGAGTTGGAGTCTTGAAATTTCTAATATTAGGGTGAGGTTTGTCACATCGGATGCACACCAAATGGTCTGCTCCATTGGCTCTGAGGTTGATTTTTAACAAATGTCTCACGTTCACTATATGTTCAACTGCTCAGCCATCGCCTTTTTTATTGATACAACTGAAGATGCGGTAGATGTAGTGGATGCAGCCCCGGGTTCCTCTTTGTAATCGTAAATATCATATCTTTGCTTATACATATAACTGAGGTGATTACAGTATAGGTATGGCACTTTTCGCTTAGCAGTCTAGTTTCCACTTATGTTTTAGAGTTTTCACTTAGTGCCCGCCGTTTTCAATTAGTTGGGAGACTTTCCGTTTAGCTAACATCATTTATGTTTAAGCGTTTTCACTTAGCGGCAGACGTTTTCGCTTAGTTGGGAGAATTTTCGCTTAGCGACTGTCGTTTCTGCTTACGTTTTGGAGTTTTCACTTAGTCATAGCCGTTTTCGCTTAGTAAATGGGAACTCTCTAGTGTAAGTAGAAACAAACAATACTAAATGTTAACTCTATGGTGTAAATGGAAACAAACAATATTAAACAGGAACTCTCCAGTATAAGTGAAAACAAACCATACTAAACGGGAACTCCTTAATGCAAGTGGAAACGTTTAAGTTAAAACAAACAATAGTAAACAGGAACTCTCCAATGTAAGTGAAAGAAAACAACACTAAACGGGAACTCTCCAATGTAAGTGGAAACATACAATACTAAACGGAAACCCTTTAATCTAAACGGAAACATACCAATCGTAGGCGGAAACTCTATAATATAAACGGAAACAACCAATAGTAAGTGGAAACTCTCGAGTCTAAGCGGAAACATATAATACTAAACAAGAACTCTCCAATGTAAGTAAAGCAACAAACATACAATACTAAACGGGAACTCTCCGTGAAAAACAAACAATACTAAGTGAGAACTCTTTGTAAGTGGAAAAACAATAATAAACGAGAACTCCCCAATGCAAGTGGAAACAAACATTAGTAGACATGAACTTTCCAATGTAAGTGAAAACAAACAATAATAAATGGGAACTCTGCAGTATAAACGGAAACATTATAAATATTAAAATTATTATCATTAATAAGTTATAAGAATCTCACATTTCAGAAAAATGATTAGTGACGCGTAAACTCACACGATTACACACCATAATAGTAAAATTAGATTGGAAAAAATGGAAGAAAAACCTGATTAATTGATGGTATGTAATTAATTAAAAATATTTATGTTATGAAAGTCTCTTTATAAATTAGAAATGTTTTTGAAAGTTCTCCCTCCCCAGCACCTCAAACTAGAGGGTTAGAAAAAAAAAAAGAAGTCTTGGAAGATTTCGGAGAGTCAAAGTTACCCTTCCTTTATCATCATTAAATTGAAAAAGTAATCCATACAAGAGAGGAGCTCATTTTGACTATCCGTGACTCTCTCTTTCCTTTACTATCCCTTGTAGCCCTTAATCCAAACATTGCAGATAAGAATTACTATTTCATTCTTATTTTGAGTCCAAAGTCAACATTTGAATATGACACTTATCCACATTTTTATACATAAAAACAATTAAAATATATAATTAATAACCTAAAATCATTAACATCTATCAGCATATCACACAAACCAAATATGATTTCATGGAGTCTTGGCACATGGTAAGCTGGCTCTATTTTTTTTTTTTTTTTTTTTTTTTTAGTCTTACGTTTATATACAAAAGGAAAATAGTATGCATTAGTAAAATCCAAGTTGCTTATGGAGCTATCTTTATCAAACAAAATTATTGGCTATGTAAGGCACTATCTCTGAGCGATGAGATTGTAATTATCATAATTATCTCAACTAACTAGAATTTAAAAATATTAAAATATAAAATAAAGTTTTTAAAGCACATAGATGAGATTGGAAAATCTCTATGGCTCCGTTTGATAGGAAAAGTTTTAGGTACAGTATAGCACAAGTCTTTTTACTTTTGTTTGATACAGCACAAGTAGCTAAAATTTTTGTATTGGTGTTAAAATTCCATTGAGGTACAATACAACCAAAAAGACTAAATTACTCTCAGTAAAAATAAAAATAAAAATTACAATGGTCCTCTTCTCGTTTTTTTTAAATCTTTACCCTCCTTTTAGATTTATCTTTAAAGATTTTGGATTTTTGTGGACCCCAAGATGGATAGCAGTTAAGGGTTTGCAAATTTTAGGATTTCTAGGGACTCAAGATAAATATTGGTTAAGGATTTACATTGGATGGATATGTGTCATTGAGATTTTAGAGGCATTTGCGCAATCTATTTCATTCACTTACTAAATAAATTAGAGGATTTAATAAGGTTTATGATTGATTTAGAACTATATTGTCATTTTATAATTTTTCTAAATTTTTTTTTTGTTGTCTCCATTTTAATTTGAGAAATATATAAATTTTTTTTTTTTATAATTTCATCAAAATTGAGAAATATCTACATATATCAATATCTAAAAATTGCAAATCAAAATCACATAAAACTAAATATACATCTTGTTATATTTCTATCAAGAAATTGATAATTAAAATCATATACAAGATAAATATATATCTTTTTTATATTCCTATCCTTGAATCATGGGTAATGGTTTTCATGGCCATACCAAATATAATAGTGAACTCATATAATTTTTTTTTAAAAATTACCATACATTCATACAGATTATCTATCTATGTAAGTTCAGAGTTAATAATTCAACTTTAAATTACATATTTGTTTAAATATTTTTCTATAAAAATATTTATTTTTATGAGATATCAACAGAATTAAAAAATATAATTATGATTTAACAAATTTATTAATTATAAAAAAATATTAAATAGGTGAATGAATACTCAAAATTATTGTTCTGTAAATATTTTTTTTTATATATAAAAGAATGGATAAACCACAATATATTAGTAAAAAGAGAATATAATCAGAGACAACAAAAAATATGTCAGTAGAGAATAGAACAACAAAACAAAACACAACTACTACAATAATTCACTAGAGGTGGATCTAGTACCGATACAAAAAAGAACAATGGAAACTACAACGACTAAGTTTAGCAATGGCTACTGAGTTTGCTAACTTCTCCTTCTTTGAGTTTGAGGTTGCATAAATTCAAAAAAGAAACATATGAATAACTTGGAGATTGTCGACACATGCGATGAAAATTTTCCATTAAAGATGTGAGTGTTCGCTCCTACCATAGATTCCAGCAAATTATTTCACTATATATGGTTGAGAAAGATATAGAAAGATTTGAAAGAGAATTTGCCATTAGGCTGTAAGGCACCATTGTTTGCCATGGCTAGACTTCTGTTTGGGGGACAAATTTATGGTAAATTTCTTAGCAACTATCGCATCTAATTGGATCTAAAATAATGGCAAGAGATGTCTTATAAAGTTCTTAAGTACAAAACAAACATATTATAGTATAAAAGGGTATCATAGCAATTTTATAATATTTTGTCCAGTACTTCTGCAAATTAAAAAGGAACAACATAAAAAATTTTATATTGTTTATAAAATATCAAATTTAAAACACGTATCACAACTTATATTATGTTGTATTGCTTACCATGTTCTTTGTTGCATATCAAAGAGACCTTATGTGTGATCATCGAGGAATTGAGTAAAAAGGCGCAAAGGTTTAAGCCAAAGTTAGGCTTAAATCAAGCCAAACATTTGGCCTAGAATCTTGCAAAAAGTTCAAGCATATAACCACATAAAAATGATTCCCACATGCTAATTAAAATTATTTCAATCTAATTAAATTATTATTATTATTATTATTATTATTATTATTATTATTATTATTATTATTATTATTTTATGAATATGGGCAAATTACATCAGGATGTGCAGAAGTCAATTCTCAACCCATCTGTACCCTCATCTCTATATGAGTTGAGATTGGAATCCGCCTCTTTAATAAGAATACGAACACTTTGCGCAAGGAACCTTATAGCAATAGAGGTCGTGGCAATCTAAATTATTCTCATTCTCTTGCTTTTTTTCATTATTTTTTATATTCGACATAATTTTGATTCTCTAACTCAATATCAATCCAAATCAAATTTGGATAAATTTATTTAATAAAATATGACCTTTTTGGATGAAAACATTATTTGAATTATTTTTTTCTCAAAGGTAAAAGTACTATAAATTTATAAAAAAAAATAACTTTCAGTAAAAGTTGAACAAAAACATTTCTTAGAAGCTGTTATTAATTTTGGTGCTAACATTTTCGAATCGATAGTGTTAGATTCGAATCTATAGTAAATCATAAATCTAACTTTAGTTTTCTAAATTCTTTAAAAAAAATTATTATGGCTGCCTTACAATTAATACAACACGGCTAAAACAAGATTGTTGAAAAAAAAAAACCTTCTTATTAAACTTTAAAAATAAATAAATAACGTTTCCTATGTTTATCAAAAAGAGGCCTAGATACCACCATACAAGTCAAATTATTAAACAAAACATGCATATAAAGTGACAATATTTATAAATATATATGATAAATTTGTAGTGGTTGAGTTAGATCATTTTATTTATTAAACAAGTCACACTGAAATCATTCCATATCTCTCACTTCTCTACCATCTGCTCTAGAATTGTGCATCATTCTTAGACATTCTTAGTCACACTCAAATCGCTTGCATTATAAGTGATTGGATGGATGAAGACTAGTTGATTAACAGCCTAGAATTATCTGGATAAAATAAAATAGTATCATAATTAGAGCAAGTTGATGAGGATGAACAGGTAACAAAATGGATGTTTTGGAAGTCTAAGTAAATACCAACAAGAATCTAATGCCACAATGCTTCCACTAGGAACCCAACCACCCTAAATTGTGGTTGCCACTTACTCTCAAAAGTTTAGTCTAAAAAGTGTGCCATTTATGGACATATTTGTAGCTTAAGTGGAGGTTTATCTTGCATAAATTTCTCTTTTAGCCTTGATAATCTTCATGGTTCAAAAAGCAACGAACTGTTAATTTGTTTAAGATTTAAATAATTGAGGTTTGAATTATTATGTCCTTCTAATTTGAAATGAAGATAACTTCTAACTATGATAGATGATGTGGTGCCATTAATTTATGAATACTTATTTTGAAAGAAAATCAAATGCCAATTAATATTATGGTAAGAACATTTTCTATTTTATTTTGGAAGGAGGCTTTTGTGTATTTGTACTGAGTTATTAGAAGAATTATCCTTGATGTGGATACACTTATTGTAGAATCATTGTGTTTATGATTTTTACACTTGTTTTGTATTTTTATTTTTTTAACCATCTTTACTCTTCTCAAATTATCGGTTCCACCACTTTTTTATAAAATTGGTTTTAAACTTGGCATTAATCTTGGATATTTAACAAGATCACAAGCCTTTTAATTTTCTAACATGTGTGAGTTATTGTCTCAAATGTTCTTGCAAAAAGTATGCGTGCATGAATTATTATCACGAACATAATTTTTTTTTTATGGGATAGATATGAATAAAAAAAATATCTCTGTGAATTAATATCTCTGGTAAGAATCCCAACTTTTATCACTCCGTATACTATATAAAAAGTCTAAGTTAGTTTCGCTAGTCACTTGAGTCAATAAACTTTGCGGTATGAAAATATATCTGTTTTAAATCATTGTCCAACGTTCAACAATGTAAACAAATAACATAGAGGGCTCAATTTAATGCAAGTGGTATTAAATATTTTTAATATGAAAAAAATATTAACTAATTACAATTTGGACGTTACCAACGATATTAACTTCACTAATATATATGACATGACGGTAAAACAATAAATGAATAATTTGTTAAGGAAAGCAGAGATTGTAGAAGAAGAATTTAGTGGATTTTGAGGCGTGTAGGAACACTGTTTTTTAGGAATTTATCGCCCTCAAGTCTGCACCAAGTTTAGCAATAATTCTTTCATGATACAACAAAATCCCAAGATTAAACTTTGCAGTAATAATCTTCTTTGAGAACTGTATTTAAAAAAGATAAAGAGTTATGAACCAACGGGTGAATTTGATTAGATGCGCCTGTTAGAGAAAAATAACTAACATGTGACATCTTTTCATAAAATAAATAAATTATTTAATTCAACCCAAATGCTCATTCATAGATTAAATAAATAAATAAATTATTATTATAATATATATATATATATATATATATATATATATTAGATGGTCTATTTGCATTTTTCTAAAATCCAATTATTTGATTTGATTATTATTTTATAATTTATAAAAATATATTTATTATTTTTTTTATTCGAATTTATAAATATTCACACATATTATCCTAACATAACTTGCCTACATTCCCATTAATACAGACCTTTTTCTGATCAACATCTATCAAACAAACAAGAAGAGGAAAACAAGCATGCATATAAAAGAAAAGGCTAGCAATCAATTAGCTTAACAGTAAAATTAAAAGAAAAGTTGATAGGTAGTTAGATATGCATATAAATTTAAATTTAAATAGCCTCCATAGAGTAGTGATAGGGCAATGAGTACGATATCCCAAGTCAAAGGGACGCAGTTAATGCAACCCTCGTGCGCCATCATCTACACATAAAATTATATATATATATATATATATATATATATATATATATATACAAATACTTAAATGAAAAGATGCAACACCCTGTCAAAAGTACATGCTTTTCTTTCCATTTCTTTTCTAAAGATATGAAATATATATAAATATATATAGAGAGAGAGAGAGTTGTAAGTTGTAAAATGTAAGATGGTTGGGTCTAATCAAGTCTGACAGGTCCAGTGGGATCTTGGTTGAAGCAAAAGCCTGCTACTGCTGGTATTCAGCACCACCCTACAAAACTACTAGAAACTACTGCAAACAACCTTTCACATGACTTCACTCTGTGACCTTTTGCCATTTTTATTTACATATATATATATATATATATATATATATATATATATATATGCCAAATAACCATTTTTAATTGCATGCTTCCGCTTTAATTTTTGACCCAGTCCGTCAGGCTATTCTCCTCCTATTTCTATTAGCCCTTTTTATTTTACTTTTATATTTTTTATTAAGATAATTTTTTAAAAATTAACCAAGATATAAACAGTTTTTAATTTATTTATATTAAATTTTTTTACGGAGGATATTTATTTAAAAAAAATTCAAAATCGAATCATGTAACCCATGCAAAATGAATACGCCTATTAAACTTGTTTCACATTTATACGTATCTCTCTGATATTTTTTTAATGAGGAATATTTATTGTTTATTTATAAAAAATAAAAAAATCCAATTCAACATAGTTTTTTTATTATTATTTGATTTTAAGAATATATTATATTAAAAATTAAGTATTTTACCGTGATGATAACCGTAGTTATTGTGCCAAGTTCTTTTAGTTTTCTTATAGCACAAAAATTAATTTATCAAATTTCCAAATATTTTTAATTTTTAAAAAAATTTATTTTAGTTCTAAATTAAAATAAAATTATAGAAATATCCTTATTTTAGTCCTTGTCGCGTTTCTTGTCTCCATTGTAGAGACTATTTTTAATATTCTGTTAAAATATTTTTTAGTGAATGAATCTATTAAAAAATTTTAAAAAATAACGACTGAAAAATAAATAAATAAGTCACAGAAAGGGTTGATCGAAATGAAAATATTTAGGAAATTTTGGTAATATTTATTTTATTTTAAGATAAAAGTGTTGGTTGAATTTTTCAATTATTTCAATTAAATTAGTTATATGATTTTGATTATGATGTGGATAAATATATCCCATCAAGTGAATAATAGTAAAAATAAATTGTAAAAATTTAATCTACAAAGATTTATGGTATTTGTTATCTTGAAGTAACAAAGAAGTGTAGCAAATTGAGTTGTTACAAATGGGAGAGGTTTGGACCATTTAAATAAATTATTTAAAGTTAATTATATATTTTTTCAAAGTAGGAAATTTGTTGTCAAAGACTAATTAATTAATAAGAGGTGCAATTTTTTATTTTCATCAATGTGGTAGGAGTAAGGAATATATAAATCTCATTAATCAAGTTTATATTTCCAGGCCATTGGAAATGTGATATCTTTGTTTGTTTTTTTATTTAATGTCTTGAAGCTTATGAGAATGAAGTGATACATTTATTCTTAGCATTTATATTGGATAGAAAGAGTACTTTTTTTTGTTTAAAAAAAACATCTGACTGTTCAAAAATTTATTTCTTCTTATTATTCATCAGATTAAATTTCATTGATAGAGTTGTATTTTTATATATTATCTTCATAAATCCATGCCATCTTGATACTAGATATTAATTTCAATGTGATTATAATTATAATCTAGTGTCAACATATATTGTGTATATAAAGTGACAAGCAATTCCTTACCTGTGAGCATGTCCTTGATATATATATATATATATATATATATATATATATATAGTTTTTGTTGTTTTTATAAAAAAAATTAAGTAGAGATATTATCATCAGCCATTTTTTAATGGAAAAAATTAATATATGTATATACGTAGACTTTTAAAAATAAAAAATTATGATTACTTGTATATGCCTTGCGCAAGTCATGTATTACTCATGAGAGGCATGTACGGTCAATAATTTCAACTTTGTTGCGAACTTACACAAAATTTTAAGGCTTTCTAGGGGTAGGCTGCAAACATGGCATGGCTTCTTATCCAAGGCCCACTATATGAATCGTATATCTTTATGAATCCGGCCCATGAAATAATCAGTTCTTAGCGGATGTGGGTTTCCTCTGCCGCCCAGTAAGTTCTTATCGGATTCGTTTGCTCTTTTCTTGGCCCGTTAAGACCCCATATATATATATATATATATAACAAAGCGTGACAAACTTGCGACCACCCCATAATGGTAAATCCACAATAGAGAGTGGATGAATAATACTATAGGCAGTGTTTGATTGCCCAAATTTTTATGGAAAAATTTTTAATGGTCATTTACCAGCCAAATAGACTGTTTGTTTGCCCAAATTTTCTATAAAAAATTTTTCCATGGATGTTGTCACGTGAAGCTGGAAAAATGTTCTAGATAAAATAGAAGATATTATATGAAAATACAAGCAATCAAACAACAAAATCAGAATTTTTCATAAAATTTTTTGATTTTCTAGCTAGAAAATAATGCCAATCAAACATCTATTTGTTCGTTTTCCATGGAAATTTTTTTTATGAAAAATTTTCTTTTCCACCCATTTTTCATGTTACCAATCAAACACAGTCTTACAGTTTACAATATATCTACTGTATATATTTATATAGTACTATACAGAATTTCCACTGTATCTTCTTTTATATATATATCACAACTGGCCAACACGGTGATCTGTAATTTTCATGGTTTTACGGGTAAATATAGAAAAGAGACCTTAATTGAGTGTAATCGGATCCGGGTGTGCTTTCCTTGATCCAGCCCATTAAGACTCAAAATCGTTATCGGATCCTTATCGGATTCTGGGTTGCTTCGCGCATGGGGTTTCTTATTTTGCGGTCGGACAGCGAGGCCCTCGAAGAGGTTAATAAATAAATCTCGACGCGTCTGCGCTTCTCTCGGAGCTTTTTCGATCATTTCCTTCTCCTTCGTTTCGAGAGAAGGCTTCTGATTTGGGAGTTCGTGAGGCCTTTGTATCCGAGGAAACCATGTCTTACGCTTATCTCTTCAAGTACATCATCATCGGTGACACAGGTTTGATCGATTGATTCCCTTTCTTCCTGCGTAGCGATGCCATGCTTTCAGTTGCGCTCGATTTTTTTTATGTTTATTTTTTTTTATATTTTTTGTGTCGTGATTGGAGAATTATGCAGGGATTCATTGTTGATTGTTTGTGGTTTTGGATGATTTGGGGGAGAGATGCGATATGTGGGTGTTTTCGTGTTGATGATTGATGTGGATGCGGGGATTGTGGGTTTGGGATCTGATGCCCTTACTGGCGTTTTGAATATTAATTTGTTTTTTCAATTGGATCGTGATTTGGTGATCAATTGATTTGATTTGTGTTTTTTGGTTTGGATTTTGATTTTGTCTGTAGTTTTTCTTTTCCTAATTGATTTTTTTGATTGTTTATATATGTTATTTGAAAAGGATGCATTGTTTATTAGGTATATATTTGTATGTTTGGATGATCTGAGGACAAAATGTGAAAGTGGGGGCTTTTCTTTTGAATGTTTTATGGAAATATAGTGTTTGATTGGTTCTTGCGATTTTTATGGAAATCTGATGCCCTTGTGGATGCTTGGCGTATGGTCGAATTGCTTTGGTTTGATTTGTTTAATGGGGGACGCTGTGTGTTTTGTAGGAGTTGGGAAATCATGCCTTCTTTTGCAGTTCACTGACAAGAGATTCCAGCCTGTGCATGACTTGACAATTGGTGTTGAGTTTGGTGCGAGAATGATTACCATTGATAACAAGCCTATAAAGTTGCAAATATGGGATACGGTTAGTTCTTTCATTTTTCGCCCATTATATTTTAACATAGCATAATTTGTAGCAGTCAATCAGACATTGATCTTTATTTAGTATTTTTGGATCTTTGGCCAAGTTGGCCTTGTTGGTTTTTTAAATCTTGTTCGACTATTTTTGCTGCTTTAGTGCAGATCTGCTAGGCTTTGGTGTGTTATTGTGTTAATTGTTAACCTACTTTAATTGTATGTATAGGAGTTCTTATGGGTACATTTTGAAAGGTTTTCTTGATGCTTATGTAGGATGAAATACACTACGATGAAAATTGGCAGTTGATCTTGTCAAAGTTTGAACAATTGCACGATATATCTGACTTTATTAATTTCCAGCTGGGTATCAATTGAATTATGGGATTTATGGTTTCATTCAGAGCAAAACCAGTTTCGGGCCATGTGAAAATTTGGAGTGTTTCATAAGTTAATGTATCATTAAGTTCAATCAGACTCTATTGACCTTGAGGTTTAATCTAAATATTCATCGTGGGTAGTATCTGAACGGAGGGAGAGGTTCCTAGGTTGTGAATAGAATGAAGCTTCTTAGTTGTTATTCATCATGTATTGGTTGGTTCCCATATTACATATCCACATAATCATATCATCATCGCATGGATCACCTTGGGCATCTTATAACTGTGTATAAGATAAGTAATAAACTAGCATAATTTGCATGAAGTTTCTCCATTGCTTCAGGTTTTATGCTGCTGGAAAATATATGAAGGTCACAAATGAACAGAGCTATTGAAATTGAATTTATTAGACATGCATTTTAAAAATAAGCTGTGGTTTTTGCGACTCATAGATTTCAATGCAGAAAAATATGAAGGTATTTATAGCATCTAAGTTGTACCAATTCAAAGATGGGCATCCCATTTTATTCAAGTGGTTAAAAGAGACTGGCATTTAGTCATGGCTTGTTAACTTCGACTGACCCAGCTGATCAAGTAACACATTCTTTTTTTTTAATTGCTTAATAGTGAATAAGCTCACTTTTCTTTGAGGATCTTAAACTCAAATTTGAAACTTCAAGATATATATTTGGATTGGTTTAAGATATTCTGTTGTCTACTAGACTATTTAAAAGTTAAAAATCCCATCATCTCTATTTTATTTGTTGGTTGATGGTCCCTTTTACCTTTTCTTAGTTAACGAGAGATTTTTTTTTCCCAGTATAGAGAGTTAGTAACAATAAATGATTGCCTTATAATGTGTTTATTAGTTAAAATGTCATGGTCTAGATCTATCCAATGGCCCTTTCAGTATATATTTGATTTCATGTTTATTATTCGAAGCATATTAGGTATCCTTTTGACAGTCCTCAAGTATCATAAATCAAAAGAGGGGAAATGCACAAAATATCTTTGATTCTTGATCATTTGGTGATTTTTGGTTAGTTTGTTGAATTTGTTGCTTCTTGGTATAATTTAATTGGTGTTTTATGTGAACGAACTCAAATTTTAACACTTGTGCCATATTTTTGCTCCATGCTTGATTTTACGATTAATTAATTTTATTTTAATTATAAAAAAAGAATGCAACATTTTGCTGCTCTTTTAACTGGAAAGCTACCATATGCTATCATTGCCATCATTGCCATTACTTGTATCTAATTTAAGGTGTTTTAATATATAGGCTGGCCAAGAATCTTTTCGGTCTATCACGAGGTCCTACTATAGAGGGGCTGCTGGTGCTCTGCTGGTCTATGATATCACCAGGTGCATGTTTGATTTTTGGTGTAACACTGTTTTCATCTCCAAGGCAAATGTGAATCGTTTCTGAAGATTTTCCACAAAAATTGCTGCTGTTTTTCAGGAGGGAAACATTTAATCATCTGGCAAGCTGGCTGGAAGATGCAAGACAGCACGCAAATGCTAACATGACCATCATGCTGATTGGGAACAAATGTGACCTTGCTCATCGCCGTGCTGTCAGCACTGAGGAAGGAGAGCAATTTGCCAAAGAACATGGTTTAATTTTCATGGAAGCCTCTGCTAAAACTGCACAAAATGTTGAGGAGGTGATAGCAATTTCATACCTTCTATATTAGGGCACTCTGTAGTTTGCTTTTTTGTTTCATATAATCCTAATTCCCGGCATAATTTCAGGCATTCATCAGCACAGCTGCAACAATTTACAAGAAAATTCAGGATGGAGTCTTTGATGTATCAAATGAGGTTAGTGACATAGTATCATTGCTTTTGCCTCAAAAACTATATCATGGAGTCAATATGCAGGGTATCCTTTTGACGCTATAATAGCCCTTGTGCTTGCATTCGGCCTTATTTTTGTGCAGCATTTTTTTCATAAAATAAATCTCCTACTGGTATGAAGTTCTACTTTTGCTTAATTACTTTCCATCCAGATTTTGGTTTCCTCCCCTAGGTACGGATATGAGTAAACTTTGTGTTGATTGTGTCGTCCTTCTCAAAGTTGATATTATGAGAACTTGATTACAAGAAAAGATTGTGTGGAGAAAACTATATGTTGTCACTTGCCCTCAAACTAAATCTCTATTTTAAACATGAATTATTAAGTATAAACATACTTAAAGAAACTCTTAGACATGCACAATTAGGAGCTGTTTGTAATGCCATTTCCATGTTGAAACTAGCACATTAATATGTGAGTATAGGAAATTTCTGTTGTGATGATGGTATTGGACCTTTTTATTTACCTCTAAACCCTACTTTCTCCTTTGCTTCTATTATGATAATGGGAATGATAACAATGTCCTGAATGAATTGATGTAAAGCAGAAGAAAAGAAGATGAAGGTAAAATAGATGCTTAATAAAATGAGAGGAAAAAGTATATCTACTTAACTTTGTGGAACCTTCTCTTCTTTATTCTCTATAAACCTTGAGATACCATGGATGATTTTCTTTGCCTTGTAGCATCTTTGTTCATGCGAAAATTACTGCCTTTGTTTTCACACACTTATACTATACATGTCCCCCAGTCTTATGGGATCAAAGTTGGGTATGGTGGTATCCCGGGCCCATCTGGTGGACGCGATGGCTCGTCTTCTCAAGCTGGTGGATGCTGCAGTTGAACTCCTGGAAAGCAATAAAATCAAACAACTGATGGTATATCCTGCTCTCCAAGTGCTGATTGCTTGCTTTACCATTTGAAACCTGAGCTGGTGCATGCACAATGTGGTGCTTTAAGTATTAATTTGTTCAAAGTCCTCTTGTAAAAATCTGTCGGTACTCTTTCTTCTGAACGTCATTCAGTGAACTCTCGTGTTATGTATTTTTTTTTTCTTTTTTTTTTCTTGAAATGTGATAATTGTGAGCCTCTCTTAATGTTGAAAATTGTGATTGTGAATTTAGGAGTTAATTAGAAGGGAGCATGCTTTATCTTGAATGATTCTCTTCTCACTGCTGGGAGAGAAGAAAGCTTGCATCAATTAAATATGTGCCGGTCCAATGGGCTCCGCTTGAGGGAACTTTTTCTTCCAAAATTTGGAGCTAGACGGAAAATCGGTTAAAATAATTTTGTTTTAATAGTAATATATATTTATTAATATTGATAAATTTTAAAAAATAATTTTAAAATAGGTGTTATAAAAATAACTTTTCATAAAAATAAAAATAGTAATTATCCAAAGTTGTTTGGTGGGGGAGCAGTATTTATTCCTCAACCAAAAAGGGTATATGTGACTAGTGAGTGTTTTTTAAGATGGAAATTTTCTATTATGATTAGATGGTATTAATTAGAAGGGAGCATGTTTGATGTTGAATGATTTTCACTGTTACAAGATGGAACATATATAATGTTTATTTTCCCTGAAATCACTTGAAAAAAATGGCGATTGCCAGAAGTAAATATATAATAAACAAATATTGACAATTAAATCCATATAAATAGGGAATCAGTAGAACGGGAGACCAATCATCCTTATAAAATATATCAGACCTTGGACTTGTGAAGTTCATCTAAACCAAAGCTGAAGGGGCATGTTTGTTTTTTTCATACAAGTTGTGGTGATACTTCATATTATTTACAATGCCAAGAAGAATGCAAAATATGCAGCACGTGTAGATCATTGTCCACATCCTGCTGCCACATTCACGGACTACATTGTATATTTTGCCGTTGCAATGCCTATTTTGACTTTGGAGAGGAAAACAGCTGGCTGTACTGTATTGTGTCCAAACACAGCTGTTTAGCAATATGCATTGGATTTTTCTCAGTGCTTGTCACCACCAATTGACAATTCTGGACAGGATGAGGAGGACACCTCAAAGCCCCATACTTCTGTGTCATTTTGCAAAATGTATATTCTTCCTGGTGTTTTACCAAATCTTCCTCCTTCTGTAGGCAGCTTGGATGGTGCACATACAACTACACAACCAGCAGTTGCTACACTGTCAAATCCCCTGATACAGGCTTCATTTACTTGCAAATCATTCTCAAGACACAAACCGCCTTGATTAGGATGTGAGAGGGCACTGATCACTCTGTTCTTTCAGTTGAAACTGAAAGAACAGTAATACAGTTGTCTCCCTAATGTTCTACACAAAAAGCCAAATTCTATTCTCTCAGCGAACTTGGATATGGGTTACCGTCAGGTGTAATTCAACACTATCCTTTAGTTTGAGAGTTCTCAAGTTCGAATCTCTCATAAAATCATAAATATCTGAATATTAAAGGTCAGTGTGGTAATCCGAGCCATTCTTCCGCAGGTCGCAGTGTAATTATTTAAAATGATAAATATCCACAATTTACAAAAAAAGGAAAAAAAATTAAACTTGTTACAAACTCCCACCCATCTCCTTATCACCAACACTGATCCGTCTCCCAGGTTCGGCTCTGAAATCGCCTTTCCCATCTGTACCCGAATCCGAACCCCACTTTTCCGGTCTCGGAGTCGTACTTCGCCCGCTCCAAAGGATCCGATAACGTCGCATAAGCCCGGTTTATCTCGACGAAATCCATCTCATTCCCATCCTTCCCATTCCCCAAATCAGGGTGGAATCTCTTCGCCAGCGCTCTATAAGCCGCTTTGATCTCCCCTGCCGTCGCCGTCTCCCGCACTCTCAGCACCTCGTACAACCCTTTCTTCTCTTTCCTCACCGCCGGCGCCACCGCTGCCGCCATTGCCACGGCTCCTCTCCTCCGGATCCCCACCGACGACGTCTTGACGCTAAGGTGCCCGGCTAAGGTTAGACTCATCACTGACATTAGGGGATTTTGTTAGGTTTCTTTGGTTTTTTTTCGGTTGCTTGTGATTCCGATTCG
Source organism: Dioscorea dumetorum (assembly GCA_902712375.1). Taxonomy (NCBI): domain Eukaryota; kingdom Viridiplantae; phylum Streptophyta; class Magnoliopsida; order Dioscoreales; family Dioscoreaceae; genus Dioscorea; species Dioscorea dumetorum. Next base: position 55,586 of record CACTHL010000029.1, read on the forward strand.
ATGACGATGGTGGGAAAGGGGATGGGAATTTGGGATTTTTATACAGGGTCAGGAGTGGTTTGGGGATTGGGGTTTTTGACACGCAGGATCCGTGTCGACGCCCACTGGAAAGGTTGTTTCGCCGCGGGCTTCTAGAAGACCTGGTTATAGATATTTATATATAGCCGCTGATTCCTACTCTATAAAGTAAGTTTTTCTTAGGGGCGTGCCAATCATTCTGGGGCTGCAAATCCGGGATTGGATTTGGTGTAGGCTAGTTCAAAAAAGTCTAATGAAAAATTAATATTTATTTTCGATTAAATTTTAAATCAAAATAATTTAAAATGGTAGGAATATGTTAAACTATTTTTTAATAAATATAAATTATTTAAAATAAATAATTTTGAGTTAAAATTTTTGAATATACAAAAAAACATTACTAACTCTTAAAAGTGTGTTTGGTTCGGAAGTGGTCCACCAAGTCTGGAAGTGTGACTTCGGTTGAAGTGGAATTTTCAATTGGAAGTCTTTAGTTCTATGTGTTTCGTTGGGGGAAATTATGAATTATGAATTTTTTTTATTTGTTTGTTAAGAGTGAAAAAATAAAATATGGTTTATAAATAAATTATTTATTATATTAAATGTAATGTAAATTTTTTTAAATTAAAATTAAAAATTAAAAAATTAAAAAGTAAAACAAAAAAATAATAAAAATAAAAAATAAAACAAATTAGAAAAAAAAAATAATAAAATATTTATAAAAACGTGGAGTGGAATAACGTAGTGTCATTTCGGAAAAAAAAAAATCCCAAAGTCAAATAATAAAGTTGGAGGTTTTGGAAATTGTCACTTCTCCACTTCGACTTCTACTTCGGTGAACCAAACAAGTGGGAGTGTCACATTAGTTCCCACTTCAGTCATTTCGGTCTCTATTTTGGCAAACCAAACACGCTATATTTTATGTAGTTAGATAACTAAAAAAAAGATTTTTTATTTTTAATTATTTTCATTTTTTGTGATCCATCTGTTCTGTTATAGCATACAAAAATTAACTATTATATTAAAGATAAAAACCATTAATTAAATAATAGGAAAGTTATCTTGATAGTATGTATAAAGTGGAAATATTCTTTATGTTTTTTATCGTAAGGTTAAGTCCATCTCATCAAAACCTACTCCATGTTTTTTGTATTCTAGAATCTTTTGTTACGAAGTTTCGGATAATCAAGCAAAGCTCATGATAAACAAAAAGGTCGGAGATAATTATTATTTTTAGCGCACGTTTATCGGAAGGTGAAGCATCTTATCTGGTATATGTCAGCAAACCGTGGGCAATTCTAGTTTATCACATTTAAATTGCAGCATTATTATCAGGAAAACTGTAAAAATTACGGAGAATTACCATCATGTTTTTTTCTTTTTTGTTCCGGTTTACAGCTACTATAAGGAATGTTTATTTATAAATATTGACAAATCATGTAGTTAGGAAATTTATCTTTAATAAATAAATAATAATTATTATTATTATTGTCATTACTATTTATTTTTGGTTTTTTATTACGTTTAATTTTCAATATTAGTGTCAATAAAATTATAAAATTTACTGAAAATTACTGTCATGTCTTTTTTGTGTCTTTTTTTTTATACGTTTTTGAACTACTGTAGTCTCTGTAGAGATAAATATTGAAGCAATGTATATAGAAAACTTATTTTTAATAAAACAATAATAATAATAATTTATTATTTATTTTTAGCTTTGTTTTACTAGATTTAAATACGCTTTGTAAAACACAACCAATCACAATTCTTCCCTCCCAATTCGATTCAAACGTAGCTATGAAGCTCTTCCTCCTCCGTCAAACTAGAAATCCCCTCCCTCCCATGCCCTCCTTCCTCTCATCTCTCGCCTCCGACTCCAACTCCTCTCTCATCCTTCAAACCAAACATCTTCTCCGCAAATCCGAGAACCACCTCCACGTCCTCTCCCTCATCGACTCAGGCTCCCTCCAACCCCGCCTCGACCTCTACTCCGACCTCATCAAGCAATGCACCAACCTCAAGAAGCTCAGAGAAGGCATCGCCGTCCATCAACACTTTTTGAGCTCCAGATTCAATCCTGACCTCTTCTTCCTCAACTCCGTTGTCAACATGTACTGCAAGTGCGGCAGCCTTGAGGATGCACGGAAAGTGTTTGATGAAATGCCTGAGAGGGATGTTGTCACTTGGACTGCCCTAATGACTGGGTATGCACAGAAGGAACAGCCCTTGGATGCGCTCAGGTTGTTTCCAATGATGCTTGTTTTCGGTGTGCGGCCGAATCAGTTCACATTTGCAACCCTCTTCAAGGCAGCGGGTGCTGCCAGTGAAAATGAAATTGGGGAGCAAGTACATGCTGTTTGTATTAAATTTGGTTGTGATTTGGATGTTTATGTGGGCAGTTCTTTGTTGGATATGTATGCTCGGCAAGAGAGGATGGTGGAGGCTTGTTTGGTTTTTGATAGCCTTGAATCGAAGAATGAGGTTTCATGGAATGCATTGATAGCTGGTTACGCAAGGAAAGTGGAAGGAGAGAATGCATTGATGAAATTTAGGGAGATGCAAAGGAGTGGTTTTATGGCAACTCATTTCACTTATTCCAGTCTTTTCAGTGCTTGTGCTGGTGTCGGAGCTCTGGAGCAGGGAAAATGGGTGCACGCGCACATGGTGAAGTCGGGGCAGAAGCTGATTGCTTTCATTGGTAATACTCTCCTTGACATGTATGCTAAGGCGGGGAGCATCCAAGATGCGAGGAAAGTGTTTGATCGGTTGGATAAAAGAGATGTTGTTTCTTGGAATTCTATGCTGAAAGCATGTGCTCATCATGGTCTTGGAAAGGAAACTATTTCCCTATTCGAGGAGATGCGCAGCTTTGGAATTCAACCTAATCATATAACTTTCGTTTGTGTTCTTAGTGCTTGCAGCCATGCAGGACTGTTGGCCGAAGGTCAGCATTATCTTAAAATGATGAAGAAGTACAAGTTGGAACCGGAGATTGAGCATTATGTGACAGTAGTTGATCTCCTTGGTCGAGCTGGTCTTCTTGAACAAGCACAGAAGTTCATTGATGAAATGCCAATTGAACCAAATGCCGCTGTTTGGGGGGCTTTACTTGGAGCTTGTAGAATGCACAAGAATGTCGAACTTGGAAAATTTGCTGCTGAACGTGTGTTTCAACTTGATCCTCATGATTCCGGCCCTCCTGTTTTGCTTTCAAACATTTATGCATCCACTGGTAGATGGACTGAAGCAGCGAGGGTGAGGAAAATGATGAAAGAAAGTGGCGTGAAGAAGGAGCCTGCTTGCAGTTGGGTTGAGATGGAAAACTCTGTTCATATGTTTGTTGCCAATGATGACTCACATCCGCAAATTAAAGAGATTCTTAAATTCTGGGAGGAGATCAATGTGAAAATTAAGGAAGCGGGCTATGTTCCGGATAAGAATCATGTCCTTTTATTTGTGGATGAAGAGGAAAGAGAGGTGAGGTTGCAATACCACTGCGAGAAGATCGCTCTTGCGTTTGCACTGCTTAACATGCCTTCAGGGGCCACTATTCGCATTATGAAGAACATCAGGGTCTGTGGGGATTGCCATTCTGCAATTAAACTTGTGTCAAAGGTTATGGAGAGGGAGATCATTGTGAGGGACAAAAACCGATTCCATCATTTCAGCAAGGGTTCTTGTTCATGTGGTGATTATTGGTGACCTGAAATTCATGATTTTTGTCTTCCAAGCTCAGGGAAAAAAAAGATGTCTTCAAGCGCACAAGTATGTAAATATTTTGAAAAGGCTTCTTGCATCCTCCATGGAAAGTGGACCAGATAATCAAGAAGCTAGGACTTGGCTTCCTTTATTTACTGCAAATTTAAAGCATTTGTGGGGATGCTCAATTTATTACAGGACACATAAAACACTGGTGAACACATCAATCCAGAAGCCTGGTTTCTGTTGGAACATCAGTTGGTATGAGGTTGTTCTTGTCTCTGCTTCTCTTTATAGATTCTGTAGATAATTTATATCGCATCTATAAAGCTAAATTCATTCCATATGACTGTTTTGTGGGATATTTCTGTGTGCTTACTATGTTGTTTATATATTATGTGTTTCTACACTTAACTACATATATTCTTTATTTTGGTTCTATATGTCTGGTTTTGGGATATTTCTGTGTCTGTTACTTTGGTTGTTCATGTGTTTCTTGTTTCTACACTACTAATTAAGTCTCTTCCATATACACCTGATTCCTTTGGAATATGTTTTCCCCTTGAAACTAGTTTTAATCGTAATATGATCCTTACTGTGTAATCCCTTCAACCACCATTGTGTTGTAAATCTTTGCAGGATTTCAACTTTGTGGAGTATGTTATGTCGTTATATAGATGCCAAGGCTATGTGATTTCTTATTTTGACTGTTTATTACTTAGTAATTTTATCAGTAAAAGAAAATAATAATGACTGTGTTTTCAAATTGTTGTCATGGAATTCCATGTTATATTGAAGATCTTGTTGTTTGTTACTTTTTCATGCAGGTTGAAGGATCAATCTGGTCTATCAAAATTGATTGCTATGAGTGATACACTTGAAGAACTGACTTCAAGAGCAGTGCAGCCATAAGAAGCATCTTTTCCAAAGTAAGATCTCTATACATTTAGGACATTGTATTTATATCCGAAGTTGCATGCAATTTTGGTAAATATTTTTTTATGAGATTGTTTAAAATTTTTTGAAAAAAAAAATGAAAGAAATTTTTGTTTGATATTGTCCTTTTAGATCTAATGTTTGTAATAAAATCAATGAAATTGTAAGTTAAATTTTCGTGCATCTATTAAAATTATGAAACTTTAAAAAAAAAAATTCTAAACCAATTTATTAATTTTGTTGATTTTCTCATACAATTCTATTTCAAAGGAATAGATATTCATAGGCATCATTTGTTTGAAGACAAAAAATAAGCCATGTTGCATATTGATGATCATGTTAATATATTGTCATTTTTGTAATTGTTGTTACAAATTGTTTAAACAGATTATGATTTCTAATGTAAACTATTAATGAAAAAAGAAGAAAAAAAATTATTTCTTTTTTTATTTTTTGTTTGATTACTTACAATACCTGAGGTTCATGAGTTATTTTAATGTTTTGTGCAAGAACTACACGTATATAACTTTAAATTCACAAAAAATGTAAAAATAATTATTTCGTCTAATGTATTAGGTTTATAAGTGGTCTCCAAATATTAATCATTAATGTTTGTATGGAATTAAATTTTTTTAAGTCGAGCCTGCATTTCAATGGTGAAAAGCCAAACAGGATGGGCTCTTAAGATCTTTGTGGTTCTATAAGTATGCATTTCTTTTCAATGTGCCTAGTGTCACAGCCCCAAATGCTTCCAACTCTTACACCTAGCCATTTCGAATGACTTCTAGAGCCGCCTTTCATTCTTTGTTAAATGGATTTTCTCACTAGTTATTGCTGTGTTAAATGTCTTATTTACCCCTTGATGAATATCCCATCAATTTCGTGTCACATTCATGATGTTTGTTTATTTTTATTTTTAAATATAATTTTCTTTAACCTCTTTTCCAATGTAGCATGGCCAGCTGGCATTGCTGCCCCCATTATGTGCCTCGTGTTATTTTTAGAATATATATTTCTTCTGACTTTTTAAACAGATTAATTCAATTTTCTATGTTTTATTATTTAATTTGAGATATTATTTTATTTTACAAAATATATATTTTTAACATTTTTTAAAGTCTCACGGCATATAACATGACACCCAATATCACGTAGCTATGCCACATAGATTGTCATATTGGATTCCATTACCATATTAAGTAAAGATAATTTTAAAAAAAATTCACAAAATCGTGGGTGTATTCCCAGAGGGCATGGCCGGTTAAGCGAGCTCGGGCGAACTTGTAACTGGCCCTGTAATTGTGCCAGTCCGCCTGGTTGGGTTGGCCCAGTGAACCCGCTGGTTCATGGATCACCTTAAGAAGACTCAGACCCGGCTTGGAACAGACCCCCAAACCGGCACCGGTTCACGGGCTGTCCCGGCGTTTTTTTAAAATATTTATTATTATCAAATGTAAAAGCTTTAAATAAAATGCAATAGATAGGGATGCAACTTGGGTCAATAAGTCAAACAAACACTCTAACTAACGACTCATGTGATTTTCTTGAAACATTATTAAAAAAATAAATAAATAAAACCATGAGTTGAGGTTTTATAAAAGCAAATTAAAAATAAAGATAATTAAAATAATTCTTAATAATATGAAAGAGTTTAAAAAACTCAAAATAATTTACAAAAAGTAAAGCCGTTAATTCTTATACAAATCCAATTAAGCTACCTATATATCTTTTTAGGTGTGGGAAAAATTAAAATACGTGTAATTTTTTTACATTAGATTAAAGTTAACATCCACTTATTTAATTATCATGTTTGAGGTTTACTTTAGTTTCAGTTTCAATCTTCTTCTTTTAGTGTTGTTGTTATATTCATCATTTTGTTAGTGAAAAAGTTACTAAATTCATGGTTACTCATTTTTATTTTTTTGTTATCAAACTTAAATACGATTTTAATTATATATGAAAACTTGCATTTAATATTTAATGATGATAATTGGAAAATTATTGTACATATTATGTTTTCCACTCACAATGAATGTATCTACTCATATACTATAACAGACATAGAACATATAAAATTTTTTTAAGAAAATTAATAAAAAAATAATGGATAAGTTTTTGTTAGATTCCCAACATTAAACAATGTTGAACTAACACTAAAACATTATCTATATATATTATTCCATTCACTTCAAATAATAATCATAGGGTAGGTGCTTTTAACCCACCGGGTTGGTGGGCCCAATCGGGCGAGGACCTGACTCACCGGGCCATGGATTGAAAAACCTTTACTCGTTTCCGGGTTTGCTACATGCCCACCGATTAAGGGGTCGTTTGGTTCGGAAGTGAATTGTCGAAGTGGTGGAAGTCTAGAAATAGTATTTTGGTGGAAGTGAACAGTTCAGCTAGAACTATCCACTTCAGTGTGTTTAGTTCAAGCTGAAAACTGGACTTCGGATACCATCGTGACTTCGGGATTTTTTCAGCCGAAGTCAGACACCGAAGTGACCGAACTCAGAAGTTGTCACATCATCACTTCCGGGTTCAAATCAGTGAAACAAACACACCGAAGTGGGCTGAAAGTGGCCACCTCAGCCATTTCGGTGCCCACTTCGGTGAAACAAACGGCCCCTGAATGTTTTGGGTAGGCCCACTGGGTTAGTTGATGCAGTGCTTTTTTCTGGGCCGGGCCAAAAGCCAGCCCGTGTCTCTTTCTAATTCCCATTGTGTCGTATGTCAGCTATATAAACCATAAATAAAAAATAATTTAAAATGTAAAATCAGAATAAATGATCAAAACGCACAATACACCAGAATATAAAGACTCCAAGTGCATTTATTTAATGTTAACAGCTAAGACCCATGATATCTTTGACATTTTTGTTTTTTAAGAAAAGTGGTAAACCATATATATTAAAAAAGAAAAGGAGATGAAAAAGGACTGACCATCAACCAAAGATCCACTGGAGACGAAAAATATAACAAAAAAAAGAAAAAAATACAACAATACAAAAAGTGTAAAGAAACACAAAAACTAAAACATCACAGACCTCCCCTTGACTATCAGAAGAGCTCAGGCCTTACTATAATTCTTGCAAATCCAATGGATTTTTTATTAAGTTGAGACTTAGTTGGATTATTGGTATTCGCCCCTCCAACTTTGCCTTTGTAACATATGGAGTGGCATTTATATATACAATAAATATGTGATCAATTTACAAATAGAGGAAATATGAGAATGTGCCATTCAATTAAAATACCATTATTTCTTTTCATGACAATTTGTTTATATATCTTTATCATAAAAAAATATATTGTTTTGTACGTCTTATTAAATAATAAATAAAATTATATTGATATACATATTGTTTTTTTTTAATAATGCCGATAAATAACCCCAAACATATATTATTTTATTATTATAGATATTTTGCATAAAAGTAAATGTTTTCACTGCTCGATTATTATAGGGTGATTCTTTGAATGGATTCATATAACACTAAAAAAAAAAAAAAAAAGAGAAACAAATCTTTCTACAATAACAAAGTCATATACCTAAGAATTTACCGGGTTTTAAAAAAAAATCTAATAATGAGATTTTCTAGAGGTTTATGTGCAAATATCCCCTCTCTCTGGTTTTGATCAAAACGTCAATCAAGTAATTAGCCAACTAAGTCTGTAGCACTGATGTGCTGGTGATATCGGATCGGATCCAAGTTCTGGAATCCGCCAACTTTCGGATCCGACCCGAAACCCTCTCCCCGAAAACCCTCCGGCTTCTCACATTCGTCGTCTCCGAAGAGAAGCGAGTTTGGAGAACTATTGATGATGGGTACCAGATTAGGAGCTCTCCTTCGAAGAGGCAAAGCCCTAGCTATGGCCTCGCAGCTGAGAAGCTGTAGAACTAGCGTTTGCGGTCAGTCCTCTATGCTCTCCTCTTCGAGTCCAGCCTTGGCGGAATCTCTTGCCAGACTTCGCTCTTTATATGGATTCAGATCGATGCACAAGGTTTTCTTGAGACTTGATGCATTTTTTAATTATTTTTGTGTTTCTAAGAGGTAATTTGAATTGGTTTTATGGTTTGATTCATATGTGTGTGTGTATGTGTGTTTTTAGTTCGAGGTTTGGAATTGCTAGTTTTTTGGTTCTGATGGGTTGATAAATTTCGCAGCTTTGTGATTATTCTTTTCTTATTTTATTTTATTTTATTTTGTATGGTGCATTGCTTAAATTCATGAAATCTGAAGCATTTCAAGGTGTCATTGTTCGGAGTGGAGAGAATAGTTAGGTATAGTTGTAAATAGATAGGAAAAAATGTTAAGAAACTCTTTACCTTTATAAGAACTTTATTTGACAAAAAAAAAAAAAGTGATGCTTTGATTTTTCCAGATGCACCTTACAACAGGTGATCTTCAACTTTGTTTAAATAATTAATTTTATCTTCTGTGGGGTTTGATAACTACTAGTATTGTGGTGAATTGTCTCTGATAATTGTTCTTGCCTCTTGAAATTGCAGAATATATTTGATACATCTTCCAGAAAAATGTGCACCTCTGCGGCACTTTTGAGTTCAAACAAGGCAGAGGGTGCCAGTGCTGCTGTGAAATTGTTAGTCAATGGAGGCCCTCGTGCTCAGAAAATGGTTGGAATATGGCTCTTCGGTTGTTCTGCTTGGGTCTTTAGTCTGGTAGTACTCGGTGGCGTCACGCGGCTCACTCGCTCTGGTCTGTCCATGACTGACTGGAGGTTCACTGGTAGCCTGCCCCCTTTATCAGAGGACCAGTGGCTGTGTGAATTTGAGAAATATCAGCAATCACCAGAATATAAGAGGTTGGTAGAAATCTCTTATAAGCCTTTTCTACCTTTAATTCATTGAAACATAAAATATGCCCTCGCCTAGTGTTGCATTTCAGAAGTAAGACTTCTTCAGTTTGTTGTCAGAGTCCATAATTCCTTACTCTTATTCAGACCTATATAGGTTTTATAATATCTGGATGGCCACACGATTTATCTGATTTATTTGATCTTCTCATCCCCATTTTTAATTTGCATTATGGAAATTTTGTTCTTGGTTGTTGATGATCATTTTACATAGCTTAACTGGAAGTGAAATAAAAATACCATAGCTTAACACTTCTGCACAATTTGTTACTGTCTCATTTGTCTTTTCTGCTTTTCTGTATTTCTTATTATTCTTAATCTATATCAGTTAGAAACTACTACATTTCACTAAACTAATCACAGGACTGTGAATGAAGAAATTTTGCATAATCTTTTGTTAGCTTGGTGTAATTTTCCTGGTTCTTTGCCCTGAACTTGCAGAGTGAACAAAGGAATGAGTATTGAAGATTTTAAATTCATATATTGGATGGAATATGCACATCGTATGTGGGGAAGGGGATTGGGTGTCTTGTTTGCTTTTCCATTCACATATTTTCTTGCAAAGGGATTTATCACCCGTCCTTTGGGACTTAGGCTCTCTATTCTTTTTGCGCTTGGTGCTGGGCAAGGACTAATTGGCTGGTGGATGGTGAAGAGTGGTCTAGAAGTAAGAGAAACTTCTACCTAGCTAGATCCTAGTGCTATGAATTTATATTGAGTATTAGCAATGAAACTTCTCTTATTTCTCTCCTTTTGTTTTTTCCATAGGAACCCAAATCGGAATATGTCCAGCCAAGAGTTAGCCCTTACCGTCTGGCTACACATCTTACATCTGCATTTGCTATTTATTGTGGCATGCTGTGGACTGCACTCTCAGTTGTCATGCCAGAACCACCAACACGATCAATGAGTTGGGTACAAGGCGCTGCTAAAATTCGCAAAATTGCTCATCCTCTTAGCATGCTCGTGGGCTTAACTGCTGTCTCTGGAGCTTTTGTTGCTGGAAATGATGCAGTATGAGTTTGCTTCAGACACAGTGGTTAGTTGGTTAGCAGTATATGTACTATAAGATTGTGTTTTCACCCTATGCCTGGTTGCAGGGTCATGCATACAATACATTTCCCAAGATGGGTGATACATGGATTCCTGAAGATATTTTCAGCATGGAGCCATTTACACGCAATTTTTTTGAGAATACATCCACAGTACAGGTAATCATTTTTATGAGAAATCAATGTTAGTGGAATGATTTGTTTCTTGGATTTGGCAGATAGAGCTTTTTTAATTGTGATGATATGGTTGAGAACTCATGCTATATCTCCTTACCCTGAAGTTAAATACCTTGCGATGATGAGGCTTTTGTAGTTTATGTTCTAGTCAGTAGGGAGGAGATAGCCCATGTTTAGAGATGCATAGGCGGTTGTCCTTAGCTATTCTATCTATGTAGGAGTGTCAAACCATTAATCACTGCTGAGCATGATGTACCAATTGTAAATAAATACCTGGAGAGAATGTGAAGGATATTTATGATTTACCTTGATGATTAAGCCCCAGTGCCTCTCCTTCAAGTTTAAGTGATGATTATGTATGCTATTTCTTCGGGATAGTAAAGTTCAGGCGAATTATAGGCTTTTGCCAAGGACCACTAGCAGAGATTACTGCTTCTTATCATTATAATTTGATAAATGAATTTATAATCAAATATTCTGAAAGAACATATAAAGATGGTAAGGAGATTTTGAGTTTCATATTAACCTGATATACATGATATTTCAATTGTGATTTGCAAGTTGAATTGAATTGCTATGATGACTTTTTTGTTCAATAATAGCTCAATCATCGTATTCTAGCAACAACTACATTGGCTGCGGTTGGTTTTTTCTGGTTGGCCTCAAAAAGAATAGACATACATCCAGCAGTGCAATCTTTGGTCGGAAGTGTTCTAGGGATGTCCGCTCTTCAGGTATATGGTTTATCATCATTTCTGATCACATTATTCTCCATAACTTCTTTCAGAAGCCAAGGTGGTTATAGTGTGGCTTGCATTCCATTCTTGGTTCCTTAGATCCACTTTGCACTGTGCACAAACTGTGAAGCACATTTTTCATCCTGCTTATCTTACCAAGATGTCAACTTTAACTCTACAGACACCAAGATAAAGTACTCCAATGCCAATATGGGCTATTGAGGCTATTTCAGTGTAATGCAAATGCCTAGTTCTTAATTTCAGAGAAAAGTGATATCTTGTTAGATTTGTCTTCTTAACTGTTGTCGATGGCGTGGAAACAATTGCCTTCTTTCATTTCTAGTACAAACATAATCCAAACCCACAACTTGAAGGAGCCATGCATGTTGGCTAAGCTGACATTGAAGAACAAGTTTAAGATCCAAAATGCTGTATCACTAGTCCTTGAACCTTCAATTTTGTGATGTGTCGAAAATCCTGGCCAATTTTTTTTGCATGAACTGCGGTATTATGATGGTGCACTAATCCATGAATTTTTGTTCCAATTACAGGTTACTTTGGGGATATCAACACTGCTGTCTTATGTCCCGGTTTCTCTGGGTTCGGCACACCAAGCTGGAGCATTGACTCTGTTGACCCTTATGATCCTTCTAATGCATACTGTGAGAAAGCCAAGTCCAGCTCTTCTCAAATCCATGGCCTCACTGCCAAAGCTCAAAAGCTAAACTACACAGCAAGCCAATGAAATGCCAATTATTCAAATGCTCAAGAATATGTTGGTTTAACATGTGAAATAACTGTATTTGATGAGCCGTGTAAACACAGTTTTACCTCAGAAGCAATAAGAAGTTGGTTCAGAATCCCAACTATTTGATTACCAACAATTTTTATATACAGATTGAACATATTGCAATCTTTTGACATCTGATAAGATTTCGTATTGGATAATTTTCAGACAAAAAATTTCAAGTTACACAAACATTGTAAACTTCGTCAGTTAAAAGATAACATCCACTGTCACATAATTAGATGGAAATGTTACGTTCACAGCTGAACTAAGATTACCAAATTGATCAGAACGAAACATATCATCCAGAAAGAGAAATACAGTAGCCAGTCATATGATCAGATAGACATGAAAAATTCACAGCCTAGCCAAGATTACTAATTGATCAGAACAAAGCATATCATCCAGAAATCGAAATACAATGAGAAGTACTATTAATTATAAAGGCAACACCAACAACAAGAAGTTCATCAAGGTTGCTTGAAGGATAACACACAGCCACAAGGCTTTATCGTCCCCTACCACAGCCCCAAAGCTTCGAGCATATAGTATAAGCCTCTTCCCAGTTGCTGCAAAAAATTGAACACACAGGCACAAGGCTTTAGCGCCCCCTACCACGGCCCCGGCCACGTCCACGACCCCGACCACGTCCCAACGGTCTTCCTGGTTTAATACCAAATTATGTTATTAGAGCAGAACGAAACAGTTTTAAGACAAACATTAAAGCAGAAGATGGGTACCAATATACCTGCAGTTGGCTTCTTAGGTTTAACCCTTGGTGTTTCCTCAACCAGTAAGGTTTCAAGGTTCAAACTGTCAGGAAGAATATAGTACCGAATGTTATTGCCCCTTACACTTAGATGGTCAAGACTAACTGGGTTTTTTCCTTTCAATGATAGTTTCACAGTCTTCAGGTGTGTATTCATGCTAATATCCACTCCTGTAACAACCATAAATGGTAAAATGTTAAAGATAATCAGCCACACACAACTCAGGGCAACATTTCCATAGCTTATTCTAAATTTTCACAAGTATCTCTAAAAACTTGGCAAATGATTCTAAGGGTTTCACAATTTCACCACACTAGGTTAATTGAACAGTCACTAACAGAACCTTCTTAAATATTAGTACAAGCCAAGTATATTTGGGCATGCATATAGTCCCCTTGTTCTCAAATAAAAGTCGTTTAAGATTCTTGCACAAGAATCATGGACAGCCTTAAATTTTTTTAAATTTTGAATAAAAATGAACCTAATGCCTGAAGCACCCTTTCTTGAACCCATACTTTTTCTTGGGACTATGCAAATAACTCTTCTCATTTATTTAACTTAGAAAATTAAAAAAGGGTAAAATTGGAAAGAAAAAATAGAAGTCGTCTTGGTATTATAAAGCGACAACTAATTTGGAACAAAAACTTTTTCCTAAAATGACTCTTATTTCAGAACGGACGGGGTAGCAGAGTGCAGTCTAACAAAAATGATACACCAACTTAAAAACATTAAGAGGGTTTTCAAGGAGACATAGAAAGAGCAATGCTAAAGGCAAAGAGCAATGCTAAAGGCACCACATAACACCAGTGACAGTCACAATATTGTAACACTGAGTGATAAATAGACATCATATTTATAACAACTCATAAAACCTAGCAAAGATTGTAGTTTTTCCTTCATGAAGAATTTGGGAAGAACACTAAAATTGCCAAATCATGGTAAACCAAAAGTCAAATTGCAAGGATGATGAGAGTAGTGACGAAAAAAGAAATCATTCCTACTTGATTGTATAGGAATTAAGTGGGAAAAGTGTCAAGGATTTAAAATATAAAACCTCAGTAGTTGTAAAAGTAGGCAGAAAATACAGACCTACGGCCATTCCTGATGACTTGTATTCTATAAATTCCAGGACTCCAGAAATCCAATCAAACTACCAGAAAAAGAACTGGCAGTTGTGCCCCACAAGTAGCCAGTTGAACTTATACATCATGATGATTTTTGAACGAACACTCAATTTCTGCAACACCCGTTATAATTTGAAACTCTAATTTAAATTAGTATTAATTCCAACATAATATATATAAATTTGTTGAATTTAATAGCTGAAGCTTTATTATCATCATTATGTGATAAATTCATCACTTGTTTATGTTTTTTCTCTTGATAATTGTTATGGTGGCACATTTACAGGGATTCACATGCATTTGACGTATAGAATATACCCGCTCCACCTGCACAAACATCTTCACTCTATATTAGTCAATGAACGTTTTGTTTCATGAACTAAACCCCAAGCTGGAGGCCCCCAAAGAAGGCCATGTCTTTCTTCATGCTCGCACAAACATCCTGATCCTCGAACAAAAAAAGTTTAACTAGGGATGTTTAGAAGACTGAGCAGGATACTCAAAATGTTCATTAGATGAGCTACTTCTGCCTCATTATTCAATTCCTTCCTGCTTAATCCAGAGAAGTATAAACTAAAGGCCATTCTCAATAGTACTTTCCCGATTTTATATGCTAAACCTGAAGTGATGCATTACAAGTTATAACCATGCATAACATAAATATAGAGAAAAATTGAAACCCTTTTCCTCACTTGTTTGCAACTCTAAATTCATAAGAGAGAGAGAGAGAGAGAGAGAGAGAGAGAGAGAGAGAGAGAGAGAGTTAAGCTGGACAATGCTTTCTTGTCCATTCAAACAAAACCCAACTCATAGATCACATAAAAAGATAAAGTTTTCTCTACTCGTTCGTAACCCTAATCTCCAAAATGAAAAGAGCAAACAAAAATTCAAGAAGAAAAGGCACCCTTCTATCCATTCAAACATCACCCAAAGCCTCGCCTTAACCCAGGGACAAAATTACAACAATACCACCATTAAAAACAAAGGAAAACACAGCAAAAGCCACAGATTTATACCTGTGATGGTTCCATGGACGATAGTACCGTTTTTGAGCTCAATAGAGACCGTCTCGTTGTTGAGCTTCATCAAAAACCTACTCACAAACACTCACCACGTCAAACATCAGATCAAAAGTAGAAAAGCACAACGAAATCCAGAGAGAGATGCAGCACCTGACGAGCTTCATGGTGGGAGAGCAAAGGCGGAGACGAAGCTAGGGCTCGAAACGCGGCCAAAACCAAAACCCTCGCCTTTCTTTAAAAGCCCTCCCCTCTCTCGTTTTTAGGCTTTTTATTGATATCTTCAGCCCATTGGGCCTCCAACCAAGACAAATGTAAACACAAGGCGTGTCTGAAACTATAAAATGAATGCAATGTTCTGAAACATGGTCTGGGGATGCAAGTCAGAAGGCTCTCGGGTCACGGTTCAATGGTCCACTCAAGATTGAACTGAAATTGGAGTCAAATTATACTCATATATCCAAATTGCAATTTGTATCAAAATGATCACACAATTATAATTTTATTTAAATAGGATATCACCCAAAAAAATTCGATGAGAAGTTATTGATGTGAATGCTGAAATTATAACGTGGATACCGGTTTTACATGTTATTAGTTTATGTGACATAAAATATGATGGCATGGAACCTATGTGGAATGTAAAATCTTTGTTCACATGGTAATTCTTCACTAGATTCCTTTACGTGATTTCTTAATGAAATTTTGATGACTGAATATTAAAATCAAATTAAAATTGAGAAAAAATTTTGATATAAATGAAATTTTGGTTCAAAAAGTGATAACGGAATATCATTCCATTCCATGACCTACAATAATATTTAATCACTGGAATTGACTCAATCATGAATATAATATAGATTTTTACAATTTTAATTGTATGTAGATATATAAGATAGAAATTACAAAAAATCTAGAAAAAAATTTGAAAACAATAGTAAAAAATTCTTATAATTTATAAATATCAATCTAATATCTCGTATAAAATCCAACAAATATCTGATAATAATTTAATTTAAAGAAACAATAAAATAAATCATATATATATATATATATATATATATATAATAATAATAATATTTAAAATAATACAAAATTGTACGCACCTTAGTCCACGTGTTAATCCACGTGTCTTAACAGCCTCACATTCTCGCCACGTGTCCTCCTTCTTCGTCTTCAAAACTACGCTTCTGCATGAAAACTAGACGAAGCTCCAAAGCTCGAAAGATTAACAATGGCTTCAAACATGAACACCGGCAACGTCATCAAAGCAATCATCGCAGGGATCATCATCGGAGGGCCATTGCTAGCCGGAATGGGGTTGACATTCATGGCATCCACCACTCTCCTCCTCCTCTCCTCCCCTGTCCTCCTCTTCTTCAGCCCACTGCTCCTCTTCATCTCTTTCATACTCCTATCCTCTCTCGCTGGCTTTGGCTTCTCCACCGCCGTCGCCGCAGAGGGAGTTTCATCTCTCCACCGCGCTTTCAAAGCAATCGCCGGAGAAAGTGGCCCGGTGGTCTGTAGGAGAGAGTTAGAGACTTTAACAGAGTCTGGACGGCCGGTGAGGGAGGAGAGAGTTCATGTTGGGAAGTATTCGGCGGAGACGGTGGAGGTGTTCCCTGCTTAATTTTACTTTTAACACCCTGGAAAACTATGTTTTTCTAGTTACGCTTGCAAGAACTTCTTTGTAATATATTTCCGTTTTTTGTCCTTTTAGAAACTTGGAAATTAGTTAAGGTGTTACACTGCTTCCCAAGAATGGGAATCATTCTCCTCATCCATATTATCCTTCTTTGGATTGAGGTAATGGAATCTCATTTCATCAAAAGAACTCCCACTAGCCCCAAAAGTTTGAGATTGAAGGGGAATGAGTGTATAATACCCATATTACCCCTCTCTTGAAATATATTTTTTGTTAAAAATCAATATAATTAATTAATATAGTTAAAAATTAACCAACTGATTATATATATGATATTAAAATTATTTTATAAGGAAATTTTTATTTTGTAGTTATTTTTTATTTAAACATTTCGTATTCAAAAGTAAATTTGTTAATGATATTAAAAGTACAACAATTAAACTATAATTATTTAATGAAAATTTTAATTAAAATAATTTGATGAGCAAGTAATTGTTAAATTAAATTATTTAGTATAAATATGTAATTATAATAAATTAAAGTAAATATTTAATATTTAATAATGAATCAATTTTATACAATATCATCTGATCAAGACCATAAAATGTAATTTTTTTATATATCTCTTTATTCCCACTAACTAAGCATTGTTTTTATTACCATCTCTGTTCCCACAATCTTATGTTTATCTCTCTTTTCCCATTTCCTCTATTCTCATCCCTATTTTATAATCCAAATGTGAATTTATACAAATAACTAATAATGAGGGTTGTTTATGTGAATGGATTTATAAATGAACAAAAGTGAGAAATGCGTAAATAGGGATGCCAGTGGTTTGCTAGAAGAAAAGATTTCATCTAACGTTTTTTGGATAAAGGAGATATCAATATAAGCTTGTGTTACTATCATGTATATTATGGGTTAATTTTTTCAACAAACTTGAATTCGAATTCTCACCATTCTCACCATTCCACATAGGTTATATGAAAGATTCATATTAGCTCTAATCCCACACACGTCGTAAGAAGGATTTATATTAATTCTAGACCCACTTATGCACACAGCGGGGACCCACAACCCCAAAAGACCAGCCTAATAGGTTGGAGCTACCCCTACATATATGCACATGGACACGCTATCAATTAAGTGATGTGAGACTAAACCAAGGGTTGTAACATTGCTCTCCCGATCAGACCCGACTCCTCATCGGGTCAGGCACGCTTCACTCAGCAACGCTTCACTCAGCAGCACTTCCCCACGGTCAGAACCCTCTGTTGGTCAGAATCCTCTGCTGGTCAACCCCTTACCCAGTCCCACACCATCCTCTCAACTAAAAGCATCAAATGATGCACACAACAGGGATCCACAACCCAAAAGACCGACCTAATAGGGTGGGGCACTCCCCACATATATGCACATGGATTGGGGGATGTGGGACTAAACCGATGTTGCAACAATACCCCACCGATTAGACCCGACGTCCTTGTCTGGTCAAGCACGCTTCACTCAGCAATACTTCACTCAACAGTACTTCACTCGGGGTTTTTCCCCGGTCAAAACCCTCTGCTGGTCAACCCTTCACCCAGTCTCACACCATCCTCTCAACGAAAGCACCAATTGATGCACACAGCGAGGACCCACAACTCCAAAAGACCGGCCTAATAGGTTAGAGCTATCCCCACATATATGCACATGGACACTCTATTAATTGGGCGATGTGGGACTAAACTAAGGGTTGCAACACCCACCCGCTAGGTGAGTGATTAATATTAGTTTCAAATCCATATTAATTTCGGTAACCATTTAAATTATAGTATTTGAAAAAATTATATTAAAGTGGGTTTGGTATTTGAAAAAATTATAGTAAAATTTTGTTATATATATTAAATTCAAATTTTGGCCTATAAAATGGTGGGTGTTCTTACACCTCGTTTGTATTGAAACCAACAAAGGGCACTTGTGTTTGATTCCATTTGCATACTAGTTAATTTCATTTTAATCGAAAGATTTTAGTCTCTTTATCATTTTAATTAAACCATGTAAGTCTTTTTGTTTTTAAGTTTGGATTTTAGGATTTTAAGGGATTCACATGGCACAATTAAAATAGTAGATGCAATAAAATATTGTAATTTTAGTAGATGGACAAAAAAATATGTTTACAGAAATAGAGGGACATAATTACATACATACATATTAAGGATTTATCAATTTTATTAGATAAAAAATAAAGTTATAAACACTGTTAGCTTCTCCTACTTGTCATATTACACATCTCACCAAAAGTTTTTTATGTCTCAAATTATATGTCCACTAAACTACTTAATGTATAAATTTTTAAATTTAAACTTAACAATATATTATTATTATTATTATTTTAAATACAGAATTTTAGTGAATGAATAAAATAAAAAATGAGTTAACTGTATATTTTTTATTACCTTTTTGTCAGATGGTTAGAGCCTATATTCGAAATAGGACGGCGGGAAACAGTTATGAAGAGATGATTAGAAGTAATAAAAAAAAAAGTTTTAACTTTTGAAGGGGTGATTAAATTGAGGTGGTGAGTCAGGACGCACTGAATCCGCAAAACACTTGGCCATTGACGCGTGTTTGACGCTTTGACATTATCCATTCCCACACTCATCCACTTCCCTCACTCCTCAAGAAACATGTTTCTCTCTAAATGATGGGCGTCTATCATCATATGCATATGCCCCACTGGTTTCATGAATTTATTAAAAATTTATCTCAAACACCCAACATAACACACAGATATATATATATATATAGGAGTAAAATTGTCATTATTTTCTTGTGTCAAGTAAGGGCGTGTTGATTTCGGCGTAAATAGGAGTAAGTCAAAAAGTAGAGAAAGTGCCACTTCCCTGAAGTGGTGAAAAATGATGGAAGTGATATGACTTCTATCACTTCCTGTGTTCATTTTACAGGAAGTGTTTCTACTATGAAGTGCTCATTTTTTCACTAATAGTATTCATTTCGGTGTAAGTGGTGTCACTTCCGAAGAGTCTTTGGAAATGGGAAGAAGTGAGTGCTCACTTCCCCCACTTCGGTGTAAAAAATGCTAAAGTGAGTTATAACTAAAACTCACTTCAATCTGAAGTGGGGGAAGTGGCCACTTCCCAATTTCAGAGGAAAAGAATATCAGAAGTGGAGGAAGTCAGTTCACTTCCCTCAACTTCCCCTAGTTACACCCAAAGGAACATGCTCTGAGTGAGTGTTGATTTCGGCGCAAATGAGAATAAGTCAGGAAGTGGGAGAAGTGGTGGAAGTGATATGACTTCCACTACTTCTTGTGTTCAATTTTTAGGAAGTCTCTTCCATGAAGTGTTCATTTTCCCACTTCTGGTGTTCATTTCGGTGTAAGTGATGTCACTTCTGAAGGGAGGAAAGTGAGCTTTATAAAAAGTTCACTTTCTCTACTTTAGTGTAAAAAATACCGAGTTTGAAGTGAGAAAAGTGGTAAACTTCACCACTTCAGATAAAAAGAACATCAGAATTGAAAAAAGTCAGACCACTTGCTTATTCCTCTCTCTCTCCATTTACACTCAAATCAACATCCCCTGTAACCACTAAAGATGAAGGATGTTGTGATTGATATGTCAATAAAAAATTTGGTGGAATATATTACAACCATTTTTTTAATAGAAGAATTTTTAATTTTTACTAAAATCTCAAAAAATACTCGAATACAAAATTAATGCATCAAAACACACATGATTTAAGATTCAAGCTCATGTGCATAGTAAGTAAATAAACATCCTATATAAAAATCATATAGTTTAAAAATATCAATAGACTAGTAAAATTAAGGGCAATTTTTTAAACACAAACCTATTCAATTGTATTAAACTAAACTATTACCCGAAAAAAAATTTTTTTTTGTCAAAGTCAACATTTTTCATTTTGAGTTAAAGGACAAAAAATCAAAATATGGATATAGTTGAGAAAGTGAGGAACTAATCAAGTTACTTTTTATCTTTTTAATGCAAGGATCAATTGCCAAATTATATAATTAATTCCTTAAGCACATAGATGCAAATCTTTCTACATTTGCACATAAACTCTCACAATATATATATATATATATATATATCAAATATATAAAAGCGCGTTTCTCTACAAACAAGGCAGAGAGAGAGAGAGAGAGAGCATTATGGTGGCATATAAAGATGAAGGTGAGAGAAGGGTCATGAAAAGCCTGGACAAGAAGAAGAAGAAGAAGAAGAAGAAGTAGAAGAAGAAGAATACACAGCGTGTGTTTCGTTCAGTTCGTTTTGCTCTCTCTCTCTCTCTCTCCCTTCTTTTCGCTTCGCGTGGCAGCAACCCCCTTTCCTTCTTTTGCTCCCCTACAATTCCTCTCTCTCTCTCTCGCTGTATATATATATATACACACACACACATATATAAATATATATATTTAACAGGGAGAAAATTAAGAGAAGGAGAAAAGAAAAAAAAAAAAAAAAAGGCATACAATTGCTTCACAGCAATCAATTCAGGTAAGAACAACACACTAACCTATAACGCATGCATGATGCATTCTAAGCTTTTCGATCTTTTCATTTTTTAGAGATTCAGTGATCTCTGAATCTCTCTTTTATATCTGATTTTAATTATTTTTTTTAATCACTTTTACATATTTTTGCATTTTGTTTATGGAATTTCCTGATTACTTCTGTTCTGCAACATTCGTTATGACCGTCATTGAATCTGTTTAATTCTTGGAAAGCTCGCGTTTTTGCGGTTTCTGTGATGTTTTGGATCTTTCTGAAAAAAAAAATAATGAAAAACATCGATATCTGAGAAACCTTTGCTTTAGAGATGTTTGTGCTTTTATTAAATTTCTGATTCTTTTTTTTTCTGTGGGTCTTTTTGAAAAAAATAATAATAGGAATTAATGGAAGGAGGAGAGAGCAAGAAAAGAACTAGGGAAACGACAGCTGCGTTTTCGTTGTCAAAGAAGGGGAAACGTCAAGAGGAATCGAAACGCGTTTCCGATGACGTCGAGAGGCCACCTGGCGTCTTTGAGTTCCCTTGGGGTGCATCGGGGTTCGTGCATGAATCGGACGGTTGGGATCTAGGCGACGTGTTCTTCTCGTCGCTCGTTGATGGCCGATCCGCAGCCATTGGTTTCCCCGGCGACCGCTTGTCTCACTACCCGGCGATCTGGATCGATCTTTCCTGGCCATTGGATGGAGAAATGGACGGCCTGGATTGCGTCTGGAAGTCGGTGCTGTGATCACCGTTCAGTGCGTGAGTGTCCAATTTTGCTTTGTTATGAAAATTGTTGTAGAAGAATATATATATATATATTTATATTGTTATACTTAATATTTGTCTTCAAGTAAAATTATAATGAGTTTTTTCTAATTACATTTATTAAGTATTTTATTGGGTGGGAAAATTCGTTGCTAACTATTTATTACATTCTTCAATTTAATGATTAGATTTCACAAATATAGAATGTATGCTTTGGTTGCATTAGTTTGAAAAGTTTGTTTGCCGTACTTATGATTGTTTTTCTTTCATAATGTGTACAAGCCACTATATTTATAATTGTAGTATAAATTTATCAATCATATTTTGCCAACTTCTAATAAATATATGTGTGTGTGGACCAATTATCACCAACATATCATATTATTTGTCTTATATCATATTATTTATATTGTTCATGCTTCAATTGCGAGAAAGTTAAATGCAAATAAGTGAAACGCTCAATCTCCCATAAAAAATAAAATATTTTTATTATTGGGGCACTGGGGCTGTTGTCAAGCCGAGCTTTATTATATTCAAATTTCTCAACAATATATGGACTGAGTTCGAGCCAGGCTAATTTCAAGCTTTTTTTTTTTTTTTTTTGTCAAGTTTGAGCTCGAATTGCTAAAGAAATATCAAACTTGAACTCAGTTAGGTAGCTACAAAATTAGAGCTACAATATATATATATATTGATTTAGCTACAGGATAATTATAGTACATATAATTACAATAATATAATCAATGTGACATAATTACAATAATGATTTAAATAATATTTAAATTGCAACAATATTATATGTTATAGTACCGAGCTTCTCATGAGTCTTAATGAATCAAGTAGTTTGAGACTCAAGCGTAGGGTATGTTTGGTTCGGAAGTGGTCCATCGAAGTGAGAGAAGTCTGAAAGTATGACTTTGATTGAAGTGAAATTTTCATTTGGATATCTTTAATGCCATGTATTTGGATGAAGGAAGTGTTAAATTATGAAAAAAAAATTTGTCTTTGTTAAGAGTGAAAAAATAAAAATAAGATTTATAAATAAATTATTTATTATATTTGATGTACTGTAAATTTTTTAAATTAAAATCTTAATTTTGTTGTAAAAATTTGAAAAATAAAAAATAAAATAAATTAGAAAAAAATAATAAAAGATTTATAAAAACATACAAAATGGGTGGAGTGGAATGCCAAATGCCACTTCAGGAAAAAAAAATTCACGAAATTAAAGAGTGAAGTGGGAGATTTTGGAAATAACAATTTCCCAACTTCGGCTTCTACTTCAGTAAACTAAACAAGTGGAAGTATCTATAATTTCAATCATTTCGGTCTTCATTTCGGCAAATCAAACACTCCCTTAGCTGATTATTTACTCGAACTCAAAAGTCAAATTCAAGTTTGGCTCAAATCCTGCTCATTTGCTTAAAAAATGTGTTTTTTTTTTCAAATCAAGCTCATAGAATTGGTTTGTAGCTCTAGACCTCTGGTTGTAATGATGCATTACGGGTACGTTTGGATGAGGGTAATGGAATGAAGGGGAATGAAGTAATGAAAAAAAGGGGAAAGGAATGGGTAGGGGATGGTAATGAAAAAGGTGTTTGGTTAGAGGTGTAATTCATTGGGAATGAGAAAAAGTAAAAAATGGAGTTGTGTTAATATTACCGTTTTACCCATTGTATAAAGAAATAGTATTTAATTTTAATAATCATTATTTACAAAAATAATGAAAACATACGTATATATTTTACTATTACTGATTAATGTTTAATTAAAAATTAATTTTAAAGCCTTATTAATTTGATTCCGTACTTATAATTTTATTTAATTACAAATAATATTTATTTCAAATAATTAATATTTATAAAATAATGAAAAAAATGTGAATAGTTCTTTTATTATTATTGATTATTTTTAATTAAAAATTAATTTCAAATAACTATTAAATTTCATTATGTACTTATAATTTTTTAATTAATCACAAATGATATTTGTTTGAAATAATTATTATTTATAAAATGATGAAAACATAAATAGTTATTTATTATTATTAATTAATATTTAATTAAAAATTAATTTCAAATAACTATTAGATGTCATTACGTACTTATATTTTTTTAATTAATCACAAATGATATTTATTTCAAATAATTATTATTTATAAAATAATGAAAGCAAAAATATTTATTTTATTATTATTAATTAATATTTAATTAAAATTTAATTTCAAGTAACTATTAAATGTGATTACGTACTTATACTTTTTTTAATTAATCACAATTGATATTTATTTCAAATAATTATTATTTATAAAATAATGAAAACAAAAATATTTATTTTATTATTATTAAGCAATATTTAATTAAAAATCAATTTCAAATAACTATTACTTTATATAATGTAAGTTTAATAAGGGCATAAGGGTCTTTTATTATGGGGAATGACTCATTACCCTGGGAGGGGTAATGGTGACCCCAGGGTAACGATTACCTTCTAAAAAAGAAAAACAAACATGTGTATAGAAATGAGTGGGCAATGGTTTCCCCAAGGGGGTAATCATTTCCCCCATTCAAACACACCCTACTAGTATAGGTTGAATATAATAAATTCAAATAAATTTCAATAGCTCATATGAGACGTGTAGTGAACGGAGCATTTACAAATGTGTAAGTGATTTTTTTTATTTACTTGTATATTTACAAATTAAAACTTTTAATAATTTTTGTGCTTAGTTTTTCGGTTTTATAAAGAAATGTGCACACATCATATTTAAAATTCTTTAAAAAAAAGGTTTGTACCAAATTTCCCAATAAAAAGTGAAAAAATTTTATTACTCGACTTTGGTTGTTCTTCATTTATATCGACATTTTTTTATTTTATACAAATAATTAAATAAATTTTTTAACAAATATAACTAGTGAAATAATACTTACAAATATATACATAGTTGAGAATTAAATATTTAGTAATATATTCTTATTTGGTGGCATAGGGGTTAGATTACAAACTTGCTCTCATAATAGAAAATACGGACCTTATACATAAAAAGCTATTGTTTCTATATAATAAATCTCTTGATTGCATGAGAGTGAATATTGGCTAATCCAATTTTAATTAAATAATTTTATTATTAATTTGGTGAATAATACTTAAAAAAAAAAAACTATATTCCTCCACCCATGCGTGCACGCAATTAGGCAAAAAGTTTCTCCATTTGTGATTTATCAGGAGATTCTTCTTAAATAAGGTTATTCTAAAAAAATTATAATCTTTAAATTTTATCTCATATTTTCAAAATCTTCAGAATAATTATTTGATTATATGAAAGTTTTAAATGGTCGAAAATTTCTTTTAAATAATAACATATTAAAATAATAAAGCGCGTCACGTGAGAGTGACCTCGTCATGCATGGCCCTACCACCACATGATCACATTAATAGTAATATCAACTCACGCTACTTCCACCAAAACTTCTCACTTGCTTTGCAAACCCAACCCTGTCATCCCTTGAAGCTCCCTCATCTAGAGGGTGTTTAATTGAATGTAGTTGAAAATATAGTAGATTTATAATTGGAAATCTTTAGATTTGTAAATTTAGGAGAGTCAAAACCAACGTTTGGTTGAATATATTATTGGTAGATTACATGCTATGGTCACTCACGGTGAGATTACCACACTCTAATATTATAAATAATTAATATATATTATGTAAATTTGAATTCAAATTTCAAATATTATGAGTAATTAATATAATTAATATATACTTAATTTATTATAATAAATTATAATATATTAATTATTTATTAAAATAATGAATATAATATAATAAATCAATTTTATATTATATTACTATATAAATTTGTTAAAAAACTTTTAAAGATAAAATCTATTTGAATCCCTCACGTGAGTCTCATGTGAGGGATTCAAACTCTTGGATTTTGGAATTCGGCCATTTTGGCTGAATTCTAAAATCCATGATTGTTGGGATTTAGAAATACAAGGATTTCTGAAATTCTTTGAAACAAACAAAGGATTTCTGAAATCCAAAGATTTTCAAATCCAAGTATTTACAAATTCAGCCAAACAAACATCCCCTTAATATCAATAATAATTTGCCTCTCATCATAATATCCATCTTTAAAACCATTTTCATCATGAAAACAAGCATCACACCATTTTTTTTAATTCTATTATTTTTAATTACTAGATGAAAATCCATAATTAATACTTCATTTTATAGCATTAATTTACAATAATTTAGTTGTTTGACACATTACTCTAATTTTTACTTCTGTTAAAGATAAAAAAAAAAATCTGGAGTAATATATATAATGTTTTGGTAAATATAACTAGTGCATATACAATTAGGGGTATTTGCTCAAGCGAAATTTTGATCACCTAGGTACAGTAATATATGATTAGGGTTGCAAACTGACACCTACAATTGAATACCTAATACTGTCGCTGGATCTAACGGGACTTGAACTCAGAGCTCTTAAAACCTTAATCAACACCTTATACGGTGGGGCTAATGCATGTCGTTTGATAGTAAACATTTGGAAAAATAAAATACATTTTAATATATTTTTAGTTTTTTATTAAAATGAATTGTTTTGGTGTTGAACTAAAAACAAATTATGATGCTTTCTTTTTATTCCTTCCACTACATGAGAATTACTCAAAATTAACTAATACTTTTGCATGATATTATACATATATGTATATATTTTAATAAACACTTATATTATTATTTTATGTGGACTTTAGGGTTGGGTCTTAAATTTTCTCCCAAATAGAATTTTTCCTAAAAAGTTGCG
The DNA here is from genome assembly GCA_902712375.1 of Dioscorea dumetorum. NCBI lineage: Eukaryota > Viridiplantae > Streptophyta > Magnoliopsida > Dioscoreales > Dioscoreaceae > Dioscorea > Dioscorea dumetorum. Next base: position 82,523 of record CACTHL010000029.1, read on the forward strand.
ATACTACCAAAAGATTTTGCACTTAGGCCAAAAGATTATTAGTTTTTAGTACAATATTCTCCTTGACAGTCATATTTTAATATATATACATATATTAAATAATTTTCTCCATAGAACTCCTAATCCTATTATATTTTTATTTTAATATCATGTGAATAACCAGGAAATTTTTATTCCAATAAAATTTGCCTCATGCACACAGCAACTTCTCCCGATATTAATGGCAAATTTTTCAATTTAAATTTGTTTAAATTGAAACTAATTTTTTGTTATTTCTTATTGTGGCCGACATTGTGAAAATAAGGACATTATTTTGGAAAAATATGAAAAACAATTATCAAGGCAAAAGGAATCAGCGTGGTCAAATGCTTGGGTGCCTTTTTGGGTCTCTTTAAAAAGAAGAGTAATTCAGGGGACTGCTAAATTTCTCCCACTTAAGGGGCCCACTTGGGCATGCGGGCACCGCGGGCTTCTCGCCGACACTCTCTCTTGGTCTCATCGTACCCAAACACCGATCTCGAGGCACGGTCGAATTGCACACGTTGCGTCGGGCCCGCGTTGCTGAGCTTCTCCCGAGCTGTTGTCTCGTGAATCGGCACGAGGAATCGCAGCGAGGATTTCAAGTAGATCTTGATGGGCCGGGCTGAGCCCGGATTGAAGCCTCCTAGCATACCCTTATTCCATTTGAGAGAATTTATTAAAAGAAGATAAAAAATTTGAATATTTCACGGTGGTATAAATAAATGAAAAATATTTAAAAAAATTGTAAGCCAATAATAAGTTACGTGATAAGAAAGAATTTGAATCAAAAGAATGAGCTCCTTCTGAGCATTGACTTGGATTGGCTTTCAATCAACGCCCTGATTAGTGCCCCATTTCTTTACTTTTGCAAAAGGCAACCGTTGTTCTTTTTTATTGCCAACTTTTGTGAACACTTTAATTCATTTTGAAGGCCAACTACATTTATCTCCTTTTTTTTTTTTTTTCTTCAAGTTTTCATAAGTATAAAGGGAGATTAAACTGAACCTTTTTTAATAAAGCTCAAGTTTCAAACTTTATAGAGTATCTCTTGGATTAACATTTGATAATTAAGATTTCTTAATTTTATATACAGTAATATAAAAATGAAATAAAATTTGAAAATATACCACGTGGCAACATTATACCGAAAACCCGAAAATACCCCTAATGGTTTTGCTGGAATGAAGAAAAGCAAAAGCGCAAAACCGTCATTATACTCTTCACTTCTGCCGATTTACTCGGGCCGATCCCCCGATTCACGTCAGCCATTCTCCTCGGGGAACCGCGCCAGAGCCCGGACCACATAAACTAAATATGCCATCTAGATTCGGAGTCCTTCTACGTGGCATTCTCCTATTTGTTATCTTCCTTTCGTTCTTACCCATTTATATTCTGCGACGTCATTATGTTGCGAAGTTACATTGCTCCGCGGGGAAGCAGAACGGAAGTGGCATTTTTTAGAGAGAGGGCCAGAGTTCTCCGATAACGCTGGGAGCTCATCGTGGCCACAAACGCAGCGCCGGAGAACTGTTCTCTGAGTTCGGAGAAGCGGTTTCGAAGGAGGGAAAGGCGGGTTTCCGGCCTGGAATGTGTTCTTTGTAGCGAGAATGAGTAGAAAGCCGGTGTTGATCTTGCTTTGCGTCACCGTGCTCGCGCCCATCGTTCTCTACACTGACAGGCTCTCCTCTTTCTCTAATTCTATTTGTAAGCACGTTTAGATGGCGAAATATGGGTTTCCATAATGGTTTTGTTCTGTTTCTTAGAAATTTGGAGGAAAGTTGTTTTTTTTGTGCTGATCTTGTGGTGTTTTGGTTTTTTTGGCAGCTATTAATGATTTCATTGAAGAGGGGGCTAATTTGGTGAGGATCTGATCTATGTTTTTGAATTTGGTTTAGTTTGTTTATGTGTTTGAGGATTTTTTCTGAAATTTGATGCATTTGTTGTGCTTTGTTTTGCTTCATGTCAGAACTTGAGCAATGAGGGCGAGAAATTGCACGCGCTTCCGCAGGTGTGAGTTTTATTTCCCATTTTGGGTGATAAGCTAGTGATCCCTTTGATTTTTTTGCTCATTTTTTGATTAATTTGTGTCAGGAATCGTCTGATGCCCTGAGAGAACCTATTGGAGTTGTTTACTTTGATAATTCAAGTAATTCTGATCAGATCTCGGCACTGAAAGGAGAAGGTTTGGTTCTTCCCTTATTGATTCATTTATCCAATGAAATCTTGCTTCACCTGTGAATGCATGTGTTTTTATTTGTAAAAAAAAAGAAAAAATTGACTATTGGAATGCCATTGGAATCGGTCAATATGAGTGGAAAATTTCCATTGTTGATTCCTTGATGTGAAGATATGCTTGTTTATGTTATGTACAGAAGTGCGACCGAGTAGGCCTGGAGAGCATAAAAGCAGAGTGCTGTCAGCAGCAGAGGAGGTTGATCGAACTGAGAATGGGTCAGTGATTGCACAGGTGACGAGCAAAGATAGTGTGAGAGATGATAGATTGAAGAAGTCAAAGAGAGAAGCCGATTTTCCGGAAAAGGTAGATTTTTTGTCACCTTTTTCATAGCTATCCGCAATTAAATTGGTTTCAAACTTTTCTTTAGGTTTGAAATGCATGCATATTCATATTGATGATGACTTCCGCGGATTGAGCTGATTGGATAGGTTTTCATGTTTCTAATTTGCTAACTTTTCAAATAGTATTAGTTATGGAGTCTCTGTCATTGGTTGGAATTGTATAAGAAAGTGGTTACCTTTTCTAGCTAGGGTATAATCTTGCTAGTGTTAATTTTTTCTTTGGGAGGAAAATTTACCTAATTGTTTGATGCTCCCTTAGGCAGAGTGTCTTCTCTCTTGTTAGAAAACTGAAATGGTGGATCATAATCTTTCGCACACAGGACCTGGGAAAGATGGTTGGAATATTTGAGGACTAATTTTGTCTTTTGCTTATTTATTTGTTTACTCTTTGGGATGTTTGTTGTCCTTGTGTATGGCAATGACAGATTGGTTGTTTGTTGGACTTAAGCTTATCCAATATGAGGGTGCAAGGTTGGTTAAGCTATTGGGTTAAACAGCTAGATAATTTCTGCATATGTCATGCGTACTTATTGTCTTTCTCATCTGTTTCTATTTGTAATTTGCTGCTGTCAAAATGGGTTTTTAAGTTGCTGAATAAAATTTTCTTGCTGCAAAAATTAGTAGGTTAAGCTACAAGCATGTGTTTGGTGGGTGCTATATTGAGAGAGGAAATTGCTTATTTTATTTCTCTTATAAGTTTCTTCTATCTGTCTTCATTGCCTGCATGTGGCAGTGCATTTCTAGTTTGCCGAGAGCTTGATTTAATTGTTTGTTATGTTTCCAGGAGACTAAAACAGAGAAACAGTCTGAGCAAGCACCTCCAAAAACCGAGTCTCGAAAACAACTTTCTGGTAGAGAAAGCAGAAATTCTAAACCTGCTGATAAGCAAAGCGGTGCAGCTGCTGATCGACGTAGTAACACCCCAATGCCTGATGCTAGGGTACGACAACTTCGGGATCAATTGATAAGGGCGAAAGTTTATCTTGGTCTTGGATCGACAAGAACCAATCCTCACTTCATTAAAGAGCTCCGAGTGCGAATAAGGGAAGTGCAGCGAGCACTTGGTGATGCAACCAAGGACTCAGAACTGCCCAAGAGGTAGTCTAATTCTGTGCTTATCATCTCTCCTGATTGGTTCATCTTGCATGAACTCATGGAATCTAAGCCTTTTAAAATTTTGCGAACCAGAAATTACAATGCTGCTTGTTCAAATACAAACATGATTTATCTTGTTATCAACTTTTTCTAAGTAGTTACTCTGTGTTGATAAATCAGTGTAAATGAAAAAATGAAGGCTATGGAACAATTGTTGGCCAAAGGCAAGCAAATTCAAGATGATTGCTCTGTTGTTATAAAGAAGCTTCGAGCAATTCTTCACTCAACAGAGGAACAGCTCCGAGTTCATAAGAAGCAGACATTGTTTTTAACACAACTTGCGGCTAAAACACTTCCTAAAGGACTCCACTGCCTTCCTTTGCGGCTTTCCACTGAGTATTACTCATTGAGCCCAAGCCAACAGCAGTTCCCAAACCAGGAAAATCTTGAGGACTCCAAGCTCTATCATTATGCCCTGTTCTCTGATAATATATTGGCAGCAGCTGTGGTGGTGAATTCTACTGTTGTTCATGCCAAGGTAAACTTCTTGACAGGCAATCTGCTCATAAATTGCATATTATTTCTCTTATCTTTAAGTTTATTGACATATAAATCACACATGCCTCTTGCAGAATGCTGCAAACCATGTTTTCCACATTGTGACGGATAGGCTTAACTATGCAGCCATGAGAATGTGGTTTATAGCTAATCCTCCTGGGAAGGCCACCATCCAAGTTCAGAATATCGAAGAGTTTACATGGCTGAATGCAAGCTACAGTCCGGTACTAAAACAACTTGGGTCTCAGTCTATGATAGATTATTACTTCAGGGCTCATCGTGCAAACTCTGATGCAAACTTGAAGTACCGAAACCCCAAGTACCTTTCTATTCTAAACCATCTTCGGTTTTATTTACCTGAGATCTTCCCAAAGCTGGACAAGGTGGTTTTTCTTGATGATGATATCGTAGTAAAGAAAGATCTCATTGGCCTGTGGTCCATTGATCTTAAAGGCAAGGTCAATGGTGCAGTTGAGACTTGTGGAGAAAATTTCCATCGGTTTGATAGGTATCTCAACTTCTCAAATCCTCTCATCGCCAAGAACTTCAACCCACACGCATGTGGTTGGGCATATGGCATGAATGTGTTTGATTTGTCAGAGTGGAGGAAACAGAAGATAACAGAAATATATCACTCTTGGCAAAAGCTGGTAGGTTTTGGTTATCAATCTCAAATTGCGTGCGATTATTATTTGAATTGCACTATGTCAGTTATATTTATTCACACCTTTCTTTGGTTAAGCAATTACTTCTACAATTATTCTAGTTTCATCTTCTGATTGTGTCCTTACTAACTGAGCCTGCTTCATATTTCTTATGCAGAACCATGATAGAACTTTATGGAAGTTGGGAACCCTTCCCCCTGGTTTGATTACATTCTGGAACCGAACGTTTGCACTTGACCGTTCATGGCATGTGCTCGGACTAGGCTATAATCCAAATGTCAGCCAGAAAGACATCGAAAGGGCAGCGGTCATACACTACAATGGAAATATGAAGCCTTGGTTAGAGATTGGAATCCCCAAGTTCCGCAACTATTGGTCGAAGTTTGTGGACTATGATCAGGTTTATCTGAGAGACTGCAATCTCAATCCCTAAAACAAAAACAGTATTACAATAGCTCTTCTTCTTCTTCTTCTTCTTCTTCTTCCAACACTGATTTGTCACTTATTTTTTGTAGCTTTATTGTGTTCTTTCCAGTTAATTTTTAGTTTGATTCTTTACGCTCTATAGCTATGAATCACATTGGAGCTTTAATTCTTGTGACCTCGACTATGTTTTTCTGCATAATTGTAGAAATATTGTAAATGATTCATAATCAGAATGCAAACTTTAGCAATGTAGGTGGTTCTTCTGTCTGACATTGTTCATGAATTCATGGTTCACTGAGATTCTTGTTTCTCCCAAACAAATTAGAAATTTTTGGTGGAACTTGAATGTGAAACAGATGTGCGTGTGATTAAGAAAACTTTTTCAGTATGGTCATTTAAAATGCTTCTATTTAAATCTGAAACATGTACTGCTGTTGATGAATTCAGTGTTCACTCAGATGCTTTGTTTGACAATAAGTCATTTTAATGGGTCTTCTGTCTGAAATAGGTACTGCTGTTTATAATCCTTGTTCATTTATGGATTATTTAAAATGATTGAATTTTTGTATGCATGATGCGTCTGAGCTTGATAAAGGAACTTGTGGCCCATCCTAATGTGGAAACAACTCATTCAAGTCATGATGACTCTGCTGTCCACCTTTAATGGTGGCGTGGCTCTCATACTTGTTTATAGTGGTCCACTGGGTTACCATGATAGTTTGTTCTTTTTTATTTTTTTGTTTTATCTTTGGTGGCCCTGAAATAACAAATGTAAAGCTCTGCCAACTGTATTTATAGAGTTTTAGGCCAGTACATGTGGAAGGATATTTTGGTTATATCACATGTATATCTATATATAAATTTCTTCTTCATGTAAATTAGTCAGAGAAGTATTCTCTTGTTTCTTTCATCAAATGCTACAGAAAAGAACAAATATGATTCAATTCAATTTAAGTGAAAAGTTGCTTGTGATGCTATCTTGTTCTTGTCATATTTCAGTGGATTCAAGAGTCACACCCATTTCTCTTAGGTACACAAAATTTTCTTATATTTGTTCAGTTATGGATAAAAGTTAATAGTTAAAAATTGCTCTCAAAATAATAATACCATTTATAAGTAATTAGATAAGAAAATGGGAAGGTTGATTGGTGAGTTGGTTCACAGAGAGTCAATATTTCCATATAATGGAACTATTACCATGTTTTGCATGGTTATAGTTACCGTGATGATCATGTCTATTGTTGTTTTTATTTGTGCCGATGATGATTCAACAAAAGAAAAAAGGAAAAAAGCTGCTGATGCTGCTGCCGAAGTTGATTGTGGAGATTGTTATGGAGGCGGCGGCGATGGTGGAGGTGGTGTTGGCTGTTGTGCCGGCGATGGTGGATGTTGCGGAGGCGGCTGCGGTGGAGGTTGTGGTGGTGGTTGAGGTAATTTTATAATGAGTTTGAGGCATCTCCATCTCTTTATTATTTTTTATGATTTGTGGTTTTCTATAAATAAATTTCTGCAAATGATGTTTGCTATTTTTATATAATTCTAATATGGTTATAAGAAGCCATAGTAGTGAGTTTTTATGTTGTTCACAATGATGTCATATAGAATGTTGTTTTTATGTAAATTTTTGTACTTATTTTTTTTTATAGGAAATATGAAAATATTGTATGAACTTATCTCTATATCTAAATTCATCGAATTAAATAACAATCATTTGGTTTAACAGTATTAGATCTTTTGAATTTACTTAGGGAAGAATTCGAGATTGAACCATAAAACTCTTTTTTTTTTTAACTCACTCTAAATTTGTGCGTCTTTGACACACGTTTAGTATATTTGTCAAAAAATAAAACAAAATAAAATAAATACGGTAAATTATTCTTAATTTAGGCAATTGTCTTTTGTTCTCAATTAAAAAAAAAAAATTTTTTAAGTTTTTTTTTAAACTTTTTTCTATGACATGGTTAATTTCTTATTATGTGTTTTTTCTATACATGTCGCTTCCCCTTTGATCAAAATAATATCTGCCTTCTTCTTTACTTCTACTAATCACTTCCTAATTTGAGCGCTTGCCCTGTTTCTTTGTTTATGTGCCAATAACCAGAGAACACAGACTGGGAGAACAACGCCTGCATCTTTTGCACTGAAAAAAAAAGCGACGAAATTGTTTTTAAGTTCAGTGCCTTCGCACGCCTCAGTGTAACAACAAGCAAGTTATGTTTTGTATGACTCAGAGTTTAAAGGTTAATAACTATCAAATAGGGAAAAAAAATCTAATTCTGACAAAAAAAAAAAATCTAATTTCATAGAAGAGATTTAATAAATTTTCTTTTAATTATATTGTCCGCATGTCTTTCATATGTAAATTGGGGTAAATTTTTGGGAAAAGTACTGTTCGCCCTCGGGAATTTCAAAACTTCCTAAAAACCCCCTCCAACTTTTGCACACCCTGGACAGCTCTTTCTTTATAGTTTACAATCCCTTTCACCCCCTATCAGTCACTTTAAGTGGGTCCATGTTACGAAATTTCATTTTTGCCCTTGTAAATGGCGGAAAAAATACCGCCCAATCACGTCATGTCTGACCTTTTATGCATACGAGTGTGCATTTTTTTTGCCTTATTGTTTAATTATCCCAGTCTCCGTTTAACTCAATCAAGTTTTCATTTAAAAACTGTTTTTTCCGTTTAAATTATTATGTTTCTGTTTAAAATTTTGATCACACTAGTTAACCATGGAACAACCTAAACATCTTAATACCCAAAAAAAAACAAGCTAAATCCATTCTTGAGAATTAATATTCTTTCACATGATCCATCTATCTATATATATGCAATCAATTGAAATGGATGTTAAATTCATGTTCATGAATGTTAGAATATTTGATAATAATGTATCAATGATTAAAATCTTATTATATAATAACATTTATTAAATTTTAAATTTTTTTAAATAAAATAGAATTAAATTTTTTATGTTTATCTAAATATCTAAAATAAATTCAGCATTATTCACAAAGTTTTAAGCAGAAATATAAGTTTTTAAACGGAACCCTCAATTCTTAAACAGAGAGATATCAGTTGTTAAACGGAGACCGAGTTTCTTAAAGAGAAACCACAATATTTAAACGAAGACATATTTTTTTAAACTAAAACTCATTTTTTAAACAAAAATTTCATTTGTAAAACTGCAACCATATCAAATGAAAAGGGAAACATACATTACAAACATTAAACAAATGATAACAATCGAAAAACTATTTCGATCGTGTACACATACGAAAATGTAAAACAAAATAAAATTGTCTATGATGCCTTGAATCAAGTCTTCAATCTGTGGCGAGTCGACTATGTTGCGCTTCACAGAGCTGTACGGGGGTCAAGAACTTGCAAGGCAGTGAGCAAACCGAGTGACGGCGAGACACCACCTGCCAGTGACGCTGACGAGAGGTTAACACCGGTGACCACGTCACCATCACAAGTTATTCCAGTCCATGAACAATAATTAGTGTTGTCAAAGCTCCAGTTCTCCAGCAAATTCAAAGGATCATGAAAGAATGAAGCTTTCACTTGCAAAAGAGTTGGCAAAGAGTTTAAAGAAGCTGAAACAAGGAGAAGAGAAGCAGCTATTGTTACATGGAGGACAAAGCTTGCCATGATGTTGTTTGTTTGCATGCATGCATGGCATGGCATGCATTGCATGGGTGATGGTGAGGGTCTTTGAAGAATGTGAAGCTTTAAAGTGGCATTAAATAAAGCTCTTCTCCCTTTGCATTTAAAGTGAATCATCATTAATGTGTTTGAGCGAAAATATTTAATTGGAAATATAAGTTTTTAAACAGAAATCTTAATTCTTAAACAGAGAGATATCACTTGTTAAACAGAGCCAAGTTTGTTGAACAGAAACCTTAGTATTTAAACGCAACATACGTTTTTAAACAGAAACCTCCATTCTTAAACAGAGAGGGTCTTTGAAGAATGTGAAGCTTTAAAGTGGCATTAAATGAAGCTCTTCTCCCTTTGCATGTAAAGTGAATCGTCATTAATGTGTTTGAGTTGACCAAGATGATCATGATGTCATTGGGACCTGATCACATTAAATCAAGCTCTTCTCCATTTGCATGTAAAGTGAATCGTCATTAATGTGTTTGAGTTGACCAAGACGATCATGTTGTCATTGGGACCTGATCACATTCTTTGATCCAATTAGATTTTTAAGGTGTTAGGTTTCAAGTGTTTTTTTTGTAACAATTTTAATTCAATTCTTAAACAGAGAGATATCACTTGTTAAACAGAGACAGAGTTTCTTAAACAGAAACCGCAATATTTAAGCGAAAATATAAGTTTTTAAACAGAGAGATATCAGTTGTTAAACAGAGCCGAGTTTGTTAAACAAAAACCGCAATATTTAAACGGAGACATACGTTTTTAAACAGAAACCTCAATTCTTAAACAGAGAGAGCCTTTGTATGGCCAACCGGTCTCCGCCACCATGATCTCCATCACGGGGAATCCGGTGGCGTCCAATGCCGCCCGAACGGCGTCGACCTGGGCGTCGAACATGTTCATGTAGTTGATCTTGGAAACCCTAGGACTCCTTTGAGGACGGGGACGAGATCGGAGTGGAAGGCGCCGGTGGATGGGGGATCGGATTGGGTGAGCACCGCCATGGTGTGAACGGTAGAGATCTTGACAGATGGGGCGATGGTGGAGAGGGCGGAGTGAAGGTTTTGCATCGCCGGGAGGAGTTGGGAAGTGAGGTAGGAATCGCCGGAGTTGAGGACCTCGTTGCCCATGGAGACGATGGGGATGGAGGAGGCTGGGAAGTAGGTGAGCATGTTGGCGGGGTCGACGGCGAGGGAGGGGATGTCACCGTTGGAGTGCCACGACTTCCCATGCAATGGGCAATTTCTTCCATAAAATTCAAAAATAACTTTATTAATCATCATTATATGCTTTGGGGGGTTAGAAAATATTATGTTTAAAAGGAAGGGGTTTTTAAAGATTGCCAAATTAACGGGGTGTTTTTTGCCATTTCGTAAATTTAGGGGTTTTTTTTGATAATTACCACTAAATTTTTTGATAAATATATTCAAATATATATATTTTTTGTTAAATCAACCATTGTGTAACGATTAATTTATATAATGTATATTACTCTCCTGACACTATAACTTTCACATAATTAATGTATGCAATATTTTATTCTTACAATGTAAGATAAGACTGAGAAAAATTTAATCTGTTATCCAATTCAACAATTGATGCAATTTATCTCGGAGAGAGCAGTGAATCTCATTACCCCAAAAGCCATCTAGTTTGAAATTAGTTTGATATTTCAAACTTAGCGAAAGTTTGAAATTTCAACCCAACGAAATTTCTACGTAATTTATAAGAATTATCAAGAATATTTATATAAGAGTTTGCATTTATATCTATATATATATATGTATGTGTGTGTGTAAAATTTAGTTCATCGCTATTGCAGCATTTATAAGTCAGATAAAGAAGATGGTAATTAAGATGATAGAAGAGTTAGTTCATAGAAAGTCCATATCTCCATTTGATGGAACTATTATCATATTTTGCATGGTCATAGTTTCCGTACTAATCATGTCTATTGTTGTTTTTGCTTGTGCTGACGGTGTTTCAACCAAGAAAAAGTCTCATAAGTCTCATAGGAGACGTACCGCCGCTGGTGCCGCCGCCACCACCGCCGCTATTATTGCAGGTTCTTCAAGTTCTTCAGGAGGTGGTGGTGTTGCTGGTTGTTGAGATAATTTTAAAAGGAGTTTGAGGTATATTATATTATTATACTTGGAATACAAGCTATTTGAATAGTGATGTTGTTATCGATGGCAATATTGTAATTAAGTTTCAATGCTCTTCATGCAGCAGATACTTATCACAGAGTGTGCTTATATGTTAATTTTTGTACTTGTTTTTAATGGGAAATAATAAAGTGTTGTATGAAATTATATATGTGTATATATATATGATTGAACTTTTTAAATTATTGTTAATCCATGCACCACTTGTTAGCTCTTCATAAGAAGCAAATTATGTAGATTTTATTTTAAAAGAATTTTATTTATTTATTAAAAATTTAATCTCGATCTTTTTATACAACTTAAATTTCTTGTCAAATGTTCTCTTAATTTTACATGTGAATAGTTATAGTTAAACATTAATATTGATTTGTTTATTACCGTAATCTATTTATTATTAATTCTATTAAGATGATATTTTTTTAAAATTAAGCATCATATTAAATCTAATTATGGTTTTGAAATAGTTATGAATTAAACGGTTGTATATGGCTCATGTACAACAGTGAATTGGCACATACTAGAGATGGGTTAAGGCCCTTAGGGCCTAGGGGTGTACGGGCAACACCCCCGCAGTATATAGTATAGGGGTATTTTTATAAAATTGTACAGAATAAGGTTTATATATTCATGTAATATGTAATCTTAATTTTTGTAATAAAAAAAACGACAGCCAATTTGCTTCAGAGGACTTAGGCAAACATTACCAAACGTCATTAAATCCCTCGTCTTTTGTTATTGTTTTTCTTTCTCTATTCTTATTTCTTAACAAAAACCATAACTGAATTTCACAACAAAAAAAAAAAAAAAAAAAAAAAAAAAAAAAAAGAGACATACAAATAAACAACAAATTTAGAGCCAAAACAAATGTATAGTTCTGAGAGAAACACCATTTCTCAGCTCTTGTCATAAGTTTAATTAATTTGAAGGTTTAAATCTATACTTATTGAATAAATTAATTAAGGAAGGAAACCATATTCATCCTTCATTATTGAGTCGAAGGATGCCTGTTGGAGTTTCTTTGCTGAGTCAGCAGTAAGTTAATCCTAGTCAGCATGAAGTTAAATGAGTTTTGACACGTGGCAGCTAGTTATGATGATGAGCTGGCATTATGTTAGAAAGTTGTTATTCAGACATTATATACACTGAAAGCTTTGTAAAATATTCTTTGATTCAATTTTCTTCAATTCAATGAATTTCAAGTGCTTCTCTACTCCTCAAACTCTCTCTCATTCCTCTCTCCACTGTCTCATCTCTTCATCTTCTTCATTGCTGAATCTTTAAATCTGGAATTTAGGAGGTGAGTGATTCTTGTCCTAAATTGGAGGATGATGGCACCAGTCAACGAGAATGATGTCAAAATTTATTTGGAATTTTAATATATCAAAAACGAATGTCTACTCTTTTTTTATATATTAATTATAAATTAAATTCATATGGTTTTTATTTTTAAAATAAAAATTATTATTGTTGAAATATAATAATATTATAAGCTTAATAAATGCCTTGCTTTTGTGATTTCCGCAATGGTTCTTCGAGTGACCTCTTATTTATTGTAGCTTATTATATTCATTTTTATTTGCAAAAATAAGTTGATCATAATACATTCTAAAACAAATGAGATTTATTTATTTGTTTATTTATTTTATTATTATTAATTTTTTTTAAAGAGGAGAGAGAGAAGTGGATCATATGGAAGAATAAGACTAAAATAAATAATTCTGCATACGTTGTTGTCGCATATTTTAATTTTGATTTTTTGTTAAGAAAAAAATTATAGTATTGAACTTGCCATGATTTTAAAAATTAATAGTCATAAAATAAAGAATTTTTTTTTTTTTTTTGGCAAAGGTAACCACTATTGTCTCATTAAGCGATTGTCAAAAAATCGACAAATACAGTATTGTTACAAATTTATTAACATGACCAAGAGTCACATAAGTTTTTTTTTTTTTTTTTTTTTGGGAGAAATAGAGCTACAAAGTAGTTAAAAGACACTAAAAACAAAACATGACTAAAGCTGAATCCCCGATCGCTCTAACACCTCCATCTACCATCTAGGAAGATCGAGGCCTTTGTAATATAACGTCAAACGTGGATTCCTCCTACCATGCCCAGCCAACACATCTGCAATCTCATTGTATTCCCATGCAATAATTTCAGGCTCCAAACCTGGCCAGTGTCTCAACAAATTTCTAATCTTCATCTGTCACGCCCCAAACCTAACCGGGCACGTGGCAACCGCCATGACGACAAGAAGAGGGTCCCACAACGGCCCCACCTTCAGGTCGCCGTAAGGTTCCTTCATAGCTAGAAGACAAAATAATAATAAGATCGCCATAGGGTTCCTTCATACTAGGAACCCTAAACACAAGTAGCACCAAAAACAGTACAAACCAGGGTTTTCAGATACAAACAGAAACTACAAATACATGAATAGCATATAAAGATCAAGTCTAGTGGATCCATAAAGTTTACATGCACACTATAACAAACCTAAATAAGGAGAACAGATAAATCACTCTACTGCCTGCACAGCACAACTCTGACCAACGTCGCAGTCTAAAAAGAAGAAAGGGGAGTGGTGAGTAACAGATGTTACCTAGTGAGTGGTGTTATCAGAGATGTAACAGATTGATAAAGTTTTCAAGCAGTAATTCCACAAGCATAATAATAGAAAATCAGTTCCCAAGTGTCCAACAAATTAACAAGTAACACAAAGTTTATCAATAGTAAAAACAAGCAACATTTTAAAACACAATGAATACGGCTCCTAAAATACAGGCTGGCCTAAAAACAATTCCCACACTAATCGTGGCCGCGACTAACTATGGGACCACCAAGGAGTTTTAAAACTTTTTAAAACTAAAAAGGTTGCCTTCCCTTGGTGTTGGCCATTGAGATCCCCGTGTGGTGACCCCGGGTCTCTCAAATAAAATCTGAATCAAACCTTGTGAATGGCCTTACGCTCCTCTTGACCAGGGTACCAGGATTGACCACGCCACCTCTCAATAGGCTGGCCCGTGGAAACCCCACACTGCAGTGTCGGACTTAGGTCCGTAGTCACCATCAAACCAAATACCACAATATAATTCTTGCCAAATTCTAACTCAAGGAATTCATCATACATTGTTTAAATACGGAAAAGTACATCAACCATATTCCATTTGTATACAAATACATATACATGTAAGCATGTTTTTTTTCAATGTAAACATGTATATCATCAAATTTATGCTATTAAAACACATAAGGAAATACTATAATACTCTTATTAAATCTATGCAAGTATAAACTTAACCACTCACAGAACCAGTCGTCTCATATCGAGACGCGCTCACTGATTGGCGAGTTCCTTCCCCTTAGAGGATGCTTCGCCACTGAAATACCAGCAGGGGATCCAATTTCCAATGAACAAAAAGAATGATAACCAAAAGAAAATGCATGAAAATACAATCATACATGTCTAGTATGAAACCTTAAGGTTTTTAGGGCAAAACAACGTCATTTTGGACCCCAAATGACATCAGAATGGAGTAAACCTAGTTCCAATGAGTTTAGGGTAAGAAGGGCTTTAATTTGGATCAAAGAAATATCAGAAAATGCTCAATTTTTTTCCGTGCTACAGTAACTTCGGGACTGCTACACTAATTTCAGGCTTTGCTACAGTACCCCCATTATACAAGTGTTTTCTACCGAAAATACAACTTCTAACAACAAATTTCTTTCACAAACAACATCAAGAATGAATAACAAGAACAATGGCTCCATTTTGAGCCCAAAAATACCCAAATCCATGGAGAATTCACAATTTATATACATTTCCAAAAACAAGAAAATACGGAAGAAATACCAAATAAAAACATTGGGTATAAGGCTTAGCGAATTCATGAGTGAGGGAGGAAGAATTTTGGTATTGAGTTCGCCGGAAAATGCTCGCTGGAAAAATTTTCTTTTCTAAGGTTTTTGGTCGGCCAAACAAGGGTTGAAGAAGAAAGCAAAATGAAGAAGAAGAGAAGAATCCAGACTCAGTTAAGGGCGTGTTTGTTTCACTTCATTCCGGGCTGAAGTGACTGAAGTGGGGACTTCAGTCCCACTTCCCTGTGTTTGGTTAACTGAACTTGAGGGTGAAGTGGTTGATTTGACACCTCCAAACTCAACCCACTTCCCCTTTTAACTTCCGTGAAAATAATCCCGAAGTCCACTTGAGCCACTGTTTTCCCTTTTCACTGAAGTGCCCCACTTCCCCCTTACGCTCACCCACTTCGGTGACACTGTCGACCTAGGTTGTCTCGCAGCCCCTCTTCTCCTCCTACGCCCCATCATCGCCGACATTCGCCATCGCCTCACGTCGGTCTAGTTTCTCTCCAGGCAAGCTCGTTCTCATCCATCGTCACCGACCTTGGGTTTTTTTTTTTATTTTACAGTTTCTTTTGATGAGCTGAAAGAATTTTTTTTTTTTTTTTTGTTTCTCCAACACTGGACTCAGGCGTTCGTTCGCTTCGTTACCTTGTGCTCCTACGAAAAATCTGGGAGTAGATCTGGTTTGTAGAAACTATTTATCGATTCCTCTATTTGTATTGTGTTTTCCTCCCCCGATTTTGCCCGATCTCTCACCTTATTCTTCCTCAGTTTCCCTAGCTGTTCTGGTTTGGTGTTAATGGGTTTGTTTTCCTTTTTCACTATCTTGTTTGGGTTTTTAGCAGAAGTCGCATGCCTAGATACATCGGTTGCTTATTTGCGTTTTCCCCCAAATTCTGGTTTGGTGTTAATTTATGTTTTGGTTTTTTTTATTGTTGATCTGCCATATATATTAAACATAAATTTTGACATGTTTTCATACCTATATTATGCTTTAGTTCAGAGATAATTAAGGATTATTTTAACTGCATTTGTTTGAAGCTCCAGCCCTAGCTATGTGCTTCCATGGTTTCTGATTTCTTACTTGATTTTCTGTTATTCATACCCTGGCTTCATTTTATCTTAAAGTGCTTATGTTACTAGTACCTAATACCCTCTTGTTAGCTTCCTTCCAGTTTATTTCTTATTCTTTTGGCCCAATTCATGGGCAATTTTAACCTTCGGCGATATTATTGGGTTTTTTCAAAGAAAGATGCACACATAACTCTATCTCCATTTGTTTTAGTATGTTTTGGTTTTTTCTTATTGTTGATCTGCCATATATATTAAAGATAAATTTGACATGCTTTCATAGCTATATTATGCTTTAGTTCAGAGCTAATTAAGGATTATTTTAACTGCATTTGTTTGAAGCTCCAGCCCTAGCTATGTGCTTCTATGGTTTCTGATTTCTTACTTGATTTTCTGTTATTCATACCCTGGCTTCATTGTATCTCCATCTGTTTCAGTATGTTTTTGTTTTTTCTTATTGTTGATCTGCCATATATATTAAAGATAAATTTGACATGTTTTCATAGCTATATTATGCTTTAGTTCAGAGCTAATTAAGGATTATTTTAACTGCATTTGTTTGAAGCTCCAGCCCTAGCTATGTGCTTCTATGGTTTCTGATTTCTTACTTGATTTTCTGTTATTCATACCCTGGCTTCATTGTATCTCCATCTGTTTTAGTATGTTTTGGTTTTTTCTTATTGTTGATCTACCATATATATTAAAGATAAATTTGACATGCTTTCATAGCTATATTATGCTTTAGTTCAGAGCTAATTAAGGATTATTTTAACTGCATTTGTTTGAAGCTCCAGCCCTAGCTATGTGCTTCTATGGTTTCTGATTTCTTACTTGATTTTCTGTTACTTCATATTCATATTCTAGCAGATGTTACATGCTAGTACTTAATTATGATTTTGTGCTGCTAGGCAGGAATTAGTAAGTGTTTACCTATAATTTGTTAGTGTCACCAATAAACACAACTTCTTCATTAAAAATGTAGATGGACAACTGGCCGACAAATGCTCGCGCAAGTCATTTGGCAGCCGCCTTCACAACCATCGTTGTCATCGTTTTTTATTTTCTGGAAGAATTTGACTCACCTAGGTATGCGAGATATAGAGAACCTTCCTTATTTCGAGACTTAACTAGGAAGAAGCACATGGAGCGTATTTTACCAAGTGGGCGTGACTACTGCGTCAGCTACCTTAGGATGGACGTAGGCCCATTTCTCCATCTCGCATCCATCATGCGTGACAAGCATCTTCTTCTGGATACCAAGCATGTGTCAGTAGAAGAACAATTGGCAATATTCTTGCACGTAGTTGGCCACAACACTAAGAACCGCACCATGCGCGTTGAGTTTCTTCGGTCTGGGGAAGCTATTAGTCGTTACTTTAACAATGTCCTTCGTGCCATATGTGCTATTCGTGACGACTTCGTGCATCCACCCACCAACGTCTGCCATTCGGAAATTGAGAGCAACCCGAATTGGTACCCTTTTTTCAAAGTAAGCTCACTCTAAGTAAACGAACAATGTAAATAATTCCACAAAACATTCAACATGACCTTCCACTCTCTTCTCTCACGTAGGACTATATAGGTCTACTGGATGGGACACATATCGATGCTTCCGTCCCTCCGCACGAATTACCCCGGTTCCGTGGCCGAAAAGGTCCAACACAAAACGTGCTTGCAGTGGTGAACCCTGATCTCAAGTTCACCTACGTCCTCGCAGGTTGGGAAGGATCGGCGAATGATTTTACAGTCTTACGAGATGCACTCTCACGTCCACAACCCGAAGGTCTCAAAGTAATAGAAGGTAGGGGAAAACAATAAAGGTAATTGATCCACATAATGTTATTACCCTTTCTAAACATTATCGTTCGTTGTAGGAAAATATTACTTGGTAGACGCTGGATTTACAACAATGAATGGATTCATAGCACCATACCGAGGCGTTAGGTATCACCTAAAGGAACACAGTGGACGGTCTCCGACAAACCCAAAAGAATTATTCAATCTTAGACATTCCATGTTGCGATCAAAGGTTGAGTGCGCATTCGCCGTACTAAAGAATAGGTTCAAGGTTCTAACATCACACCCTTTTTTCCCTTTCAAAACTCAGGTAAGATTAGTGCTAGCGTGTTGCGTTCTGCACAACTACATTGCCGGTGTCGACCAGACCGATACGATATTGAACGAGGCCGCCACATCACATGACCACTTGGTCTCAACGCAAACTCGTTCCCAACGGGAACAATGTGAGGAAAATAGGCAATGGGCGGAATTAAGGGATACAATAGCGAATGGCATGTGGGTTTCATATAATAGTTATATGTATTAATGTGAGACGGTTGTTTTTGTACTTGCCATATGCAGCAACTATATTTCATATATTAACAAGCATGTTTTCCTCTCAAGCGTATGAATGTCTATGTCAATGATGATTATTATTTGTCATTTGTTTTGAATTGTGTGTCTTATTCCTTCGCTATAATTTTCAAGCGAAATGGAGAGCCATGATCGTGTTGATGATGCTGGTTCTTCAAGGCTTGGAGGCATCAAGCGTGGCACCCCAAACAAACGATGGAAGCCGGAACATGACAATTTTTTGATTCCACTACTCGTCGAGCAAGCAAAAAAAGGCTTGAAATGTGACAAATCTTTCAAACGTGCTGCATTTTCCTTTGCAACATTGGCTGTCAACAACAGATTTAAAATAGATTTCAGTACCGAAAATGTGGAGAATCACTACAGAACCTTTAAGACACGCTATGCCGAAATTAAGAAGGCAAAAGACCTCAGCGATGCCGGGTGGGACGATGCAACAAAAACGATCCTCCTCGATCCAGTTGTAGCAGTCACGTACGTTGAGGTAATATGTTATCTGTCATTTCATGGTACACGCTTCACGTATACGTGACATGTTCTACTTTATTTTGAGTTGCAGTCACACCCAGGGGCAAGGCTTTTCATAAATAAGCCAATCGAGAACTACGAGGGTTTGAAGATAATATGCGGAGATGATAGTGCGACGGGGTCCTATGCGACTTCTCTATTTTCAGATTTTGGGGATAGATCTGAAAACGAGGACTTTGAAAACGAGAATGTCGAGTCAGCGCAAGCATTGAATCTTTGTGACGAAGATGGTAACAACCCCCCAACCCCACCGGTTGCTACCAGCCCGGCAACGTCATCAACCCAAAGGGGAAAACGATCTGAGAAAGTGTCAAAGAACACAACTATGATGGGTGAACTCATAACTGTCGTAGGAGAAATGGCTGCAGCAATTAAGAACCCAACCCATTTTGTTGAGCTCTTGTATCCTAAGGTAATGGAAATTGAAGGTTTCGAAAGGATTGACCTTGTGGAGGTCTTTGATTATCTGCAGTCTCACGAGAGCGAAGCTCGGGGATTTATCGTGAAGGATATAGACCTTACGCGACTGTGGATTGAGAGGTTCCTCTCTCGTATGGTGTGAACTCATGCCTGTTGTGGCATCACCGTTGGAAGCTGCTGGCGAACCTGGTTATCCTGCCTTTATTTGCTTTTATGGTATTTTTTTTTTCAGTTACGTATCATGCATTGGGCATTAGTCCTATGATGAATATTGCCTGGACTTTACTAGCGTTATCCCTGCATCGATGTCCTGCTGACAGAAGCTGCTATTGAACCTGGTTATCCTGTCTTTATTTGCTTTTATGGTGATGCTTTTTCAGTTACGTATCATGCATTGGGTATTAGTCCCATGTTGAACATTGCCTGGACTTTAGTAGCACTATCCCTGCATCAATGTCATGCTGACGGAAGCTGCTATCGAACCTGGTTATCCTGCCTTTATTTGCTTTTGTGGTGTTCTTTTTTCAGATACGCATCATGCATTGGTCATTAGTCCCATGTTGAACATTGCATGGACTTTACTAGCATTTTCTTTGGCATCTATGTCCTGCTGAATTTGGTTTTGTTTTACTTGCTGCATGTCTGATTTGTCTACCATGTGGCCAGTGTATGTCGCTTGCATGTACTTTTGATTTCTGCACAAAGGATTTGCTTCTGTGACCTTGGTTCTTATATGTACTGTAAATGCTTTCATGTTTTTTCAGGTGAGATGAAATGGCGATGATGAGTACAAAAAACTATGTGAAACATTTGCACTGAGGCATGGGCCACTGTGAATTAGGTCGAATGGGTCATTTGGCGGGACAATGGGATGGTACGTAGATACTGTATCATTGCAGCCATATCACATCCCATTTGTGTATTTCAGAAAATTACAACATGGGTTGTTTGTGTTTGTTTATTTTCTTTGGGAAATGGTTGCAGAATCATGTCTTACTGAATGTGTTAGCTCTCATATGTGAATGGCTTTCTGCATCTGGTTTTGGAAGTTTTCTTTTGGTTGAAGTGGTTGTTTGACCCTCTTCAATTAGCAGATGTTAGCTATTTCTGTTGTTACTTGGCGGACATGTGTTGACATGTGTTGCGATTGTATTGGTTTTACTTCGCTGTTATGTTTTGGTTTTCCAACGTACTGTCGTGTATGTGTGGCGAGGCAATTCGGAGGCACGCAATGCCACCATTGCAGCCTACTGTATGCGATGGTTTTATTTTTTCATTTTGAACCGCATGTGGGGGATGGGGAAAAATGGGAAAGTTAATGCCAATGAAAGTGCTTTCACATTGTCACCTGAGCCATGTGAGAATTGCTGGCCTCTTGTCCGCTGCTCTACAACCGATGGGGGATTTGAAAACAATGGCAAGTATTACCCCCAAACCTAGAAAGTTTATTTGTTAACTTAATTGTTGTTGACATATTTTTCTAGCTTGTGTATTTGCTTTTGCAGGCCCATTAGCAGTCAGAGGCCACAAGCAAAAAGAAAAGTGAGTGCATTTCGAGTTTATCGAATAGCACCTGCGAGCTCACCCGTATTTGCAGCATGCTATTTTCGATTTTCTTGGGCAACTGTAGTCCATCTGTGTATTTCACACTTGTTAGCAATGCACGTATCTATTGGTGTTGTAACCGATTTTAAGACTAATGTACAACTGTTTAAGACTATGTTATAAAAGCAAAAGTTACAGTTACACAAATCTTTGTGCATCATGTATTTTTTTAATATCATAAAAGTCCGGTGGTGTTGTATTCGATGCGTTAGTAGTGTATGAGGGTGTACATACACTGTAAAATCATGAGTTTATTTTTAATTTCACTGTGTAAGTGACCCAATATGCATTTAAATTTTAACAAATTTTGTCATTTGTTAATGGAGGGATAGTTTTAATTACATACGTTGAATTTGTGCACCTCATATTTCTTGTATTAAAGAAATGGAAAACCATGCATTATGTGGGTTTTTTCCAAGGAGTTAATTATTTTATGAATATTACAAATTTGAAGACGATATTACAATTTCAATAAACAAAAGTTAATGAAATTTAGATTATGTTAATGAATAAAGAAGTAAACATTTATCACATAATTAAAATATAATCACTCATTTACAAATTTCAAAATAAAAATAAGTGCACAATAAATAAACATAATTATGTAATAATTACAATTTAATCACGTAATTACAAATTCCATAAAAATAATTGTTGAAATTTTATATCACGGTTTTTGTGAATAAATAAATAAACGATTATCGAGTGATTAAGAATTAATCACAAAATTACAAATTGTTTAAACAACCAAACGAAATATATATCATATTAAGATATTAAATAAATAAAAATTTAATGGAATAATTAAAAAATTTAATCACAAATATTACAATGGGGGTAACCACACCCTCTACCGAAGTGGTGATCATACACCCACTTCACCTCTTACCAAACACCATGAAGTGGCTGAAGTGGCCACTTCCAGATTTCACTTCAGCCAACCAAACACTGGAAGTGATTACTGATATGACACTTCCAGCAACAACCAAACACACAGAAGTTCATACTTCCAACTGAACTACACACTTTCACTGAAGTGGCCACTTTCAGGAACTCACCACTTCAGAAAATCACTTCCGTACCAAACAGGCCCTAAGTATTCAGATTTTTCACACGAAATTGCGTTTTAATCCCTAAGAATGACAAGTCTCACAAATCAGTCCCTAGAAGCTGCAAGAATAATCCCTGAATTCTAAACTATTATTACCAAAAGGTCCTTGAATGCAGTAAACAAATTAAATATCCAATTTGCCCTTCTAAAAACAAATAATAGACAATGGATCCAAATGACAGAATTGCCCCCAATTTTTCACATAAAAGCTACTATGTAACATGCAAAAATGCCACTATGGCTAAATGACCATTTTACCCCTAATGCAAGTATAAAATCTAAATAGACTAAAGGTCTAAATCAGGACAGGGTATTACATCATCAAAGTATCAGACATTCTCCTGTTAATTCGATCATCCTCTTGTTGTAAGCTAGAGACTAAGTAAATGCAGTCGCATAGCAACTTCGTCGTCTTAGGCTGCATCGTCTACATTGGTCTAGTGCCAGTTCCAATCCCTTAGCTTTAGCCTTCAAGCTAGTTTGTGCAAGTGTTCCCATCGATCATGCAAAGAAAGATACTCATAATTAGCAATAATCACAAACCCAAGGCCACTCCTTTCATTCTCACCAACCCATGAAGCATCTGATAAAACCGTTAGAGAGAAAGAAGAGGGTAGAGGTAGCTCTCTGACAAGAGTGGCCGCACTCTTGAAGTTGGTAACCCCCATTTGTTGCAAGCCATTTAAGAAAATCCTCTTTGTATCCGGAAAATCATTCCTGAAAATGCATGCACATCGAGCTTGCCAAATGGCCCACATACAAGATGCTATCAAACCTTTGGAAAAATTAGAGCCAGCAGGATAGCTAAAGTCTCCCAACAACCAGTCACCAGCAGATGGATTGCTCATACTTAATTCATCAATACAAAGATACTCCATTACCAACTGCTAAGTTCTTTTCATAATGTGACAATCCCAAAATAAGTGATCAATAGTTTCCAAATGCAGCTTGCAAAAAATACACACATTAGGCTGTCCAATATTAAGGCAATAAAGAAAATAATATGTGGGAATTTTACCATGTAACAACTTCCAAATGAAGAATTTAACTTTAGGAGTTGTTTACAGCCTCCAAATGAGACCCCAACCTTCCCATCTACTGTCCAGATTGTTATCAAGATTTAAATGCTTATATATTGTTGAAACAAGCTTACCATTGCTTGAATTTGGCATCCAAACCCATTGATTAGGGTCATTCTCAGAACTTCTGAGTTTGGATAGCCGTTGCCAATCAAAATGATTTTCAAACAACGTCTGCAGAAGATTATAGTTAAGAGAACTCCACCGAAAAAGGTTAGAAAACATTATGGTCTCCACAGGCCAGTTCGTATTGATAAACGTAGGTTTGAAAGCAATCGACATCTCAAAACACCAAGGATCCCTCCATATATCAGTTTGAGAAATATTGCAGACATTCATCCAAAGATTATTCTTAATAACGTCGGCAGTTTTACAAAGACTGCTATAAAACCAAAAAGATTTAAGAATTCTATTACGATGCCAAATATCAAACTTACCATACTTCATGTGGAAAATCTGAATTCAAATTTTACAGTCATTATTAAGAACAACAAATACATTTTTTGACATAAGAGTTGTCTTTATGCAACGAAGGTTCTTAATACCCAACCCCCCTCAGATCGATCAAGTGTAACAGTGCTCTAACCCACAGAATGAAGGCCACTACCACCACCACCCTTGTTTGATAAAAACTTTCGACAAGCTTGGCAATTTGGTCAAGAATGGTGTCAAGAATCCCATAAATATATAGTGGGCATATGTATAGGAATAGTCATGAGAGAACTATTGATTAAAACATCCCTACCAGTAGGTGAGAGGCTATCGTGATTTCAAGACCCTAAGGTACCTTCCTCATTAGTTCCCCCCAAATCAGTGCCTGAGCAATTGAAAATGTGATCCAATACCTCAAGTTCTGCCATTAATGTATTTGAGAAGGTAATGTAACAAATCATTAATTATCACGTACCCCGCTAGTTTCTATCAAAGAAATTTCCAAACAACTACTGAAAAATATCAAGAATAAATGTATATAAGAGTTCACTATATATATCATGTGTGTATGTGTGTAAGTTCATAACTATTAGACCATTTATAAGTTAGATAAGAAAATAGGAAGGTTGATTGGTGAGTTGGTTCATAGAGAGTCAATATTTCCATATAATGGAACTATTACCATGTTTTGCATGGTTATAGTTACCGTGATGATCATGTCTATTGTTGTTTTTATTTGTACCGATGATGATTCAACAAAAGAAAAAAAAGGAAAAAAGCTGCTGATGCTGCTGCTGAAGTTGATTATGGAGATTGTTATGGAGGCGGCCGTGGCGATGGTGGAGGTGGTGTGGACTGTTGTGCCGGCGATGGTGGATGTTGTGGAGGCGGCTGCGGTGGAGGTTGTGGTGGTGATTGAGGTAATTTTATAATGAGTTTGAGGCATCTCCCTCTCTTTATTATTTTTTATGATTTGTGGTTTTCTATAAATAAATGTCTGCAAATGATGTCTGCTATTTTTATATAATTCTAATATGGTTATAAGAAGACATAGTAGTGAGTTTTTATGTTGTTCACAATGATGTCATGTAGAATGTTGTTTTTATGTAAATTTTTGTACTTATTTTTTTTATAGGTGCAAGAAGAAGATGGTTCAATTAGTCAAGTTGTATTGAACAAGAGAGTTACATATATAAAGAGAAAAGAGATGTATAAATACAAGTATACAGTAGCGTATGGAAAATGTATATATATTGATAACTCTAAGTCTCTAACACGCCCTCTCAAACTCACAGTGGGTCATAAACCGAGAGTTTGCCAATGAGAAACTGGAATCGAGAAAGAGTATGCGCCTTAGTGAAAAAATTAGCAAGCTGGTGGGCGGAGGCAATATATGGAAGGAGGATACTGCCAGCAAGGTAGTGATGATGAACAAAATGAAAAGCAACCTAAAGATGTTTCGTGCACTCATGAAATACAGGATTAGCTGCAATTTTGATGGCATTCTGGTTATCACAGTAGATAGGAGTGGGAGTAGATGTGGAAACACCAAAGTCCATCAAAATCTGACGTAGCCAAAGAACCTCCTTGACAGTAGAAGACATAGCACTATACTCAGCCTCAGCAGTGGAAAGAGCAACTGTAGATTGTTTCTTGCTTTTCCAAGATATAAGGGAATTACCAAGGAAAATGCAGAAACCAGTAGTAGATCACCGATCAGTAGAGTCACATGCCCAATTAGCATCACAAATGTCAACCTCACAGGACTGACAGATGAGAGTCATGGCACTACCAAGTCCTCGCCGGCGAAGTTCTTCCGAATCGTGGAACTTTACGACACTTCCCCGTCGTCTTCTGCCCAATATTGTTGGGGAACAGACGAGGTAAAAAGAAGAGCACGAGTGGTGTCAAGAATATGGCGATGCTTGCACTCAGCAACACCATTCTGAGCGGGTGTGTGAGGGCAAGACTGCTGAGAAAGAGTGCCGTGAGCGGAAAGTAAGTTACGAAAAGATGCAGAGAGATACTCTTTACCGCCGTCAGTTCGAAGAATTTTAATCCATTTACCGAACTGAGTATGCACCATTTGTGTGAATTGAGAGTAGATGTCAAATACTTCAGATCGAGAACGCATAAGATATAGCAGTGTCGTAAAGTTCCACGATTCGGAAGAACTTCACCGGCAAGGACTTGGTTGTGAGATGGCTGTGCTTCAGTGTAGCGCCGGAGGGAGGGGTTCAAAGGGATGGTCAGAGACGGTCGACGATTGCCGGAGAAAAGGCCCGGAGGAACGAAGCCGGGGTGTCTGATACCATGTAAGAAAAAGATGGTTCAATTAGTCAAGTTGTATTTCACAAAAGAGTTACATATATAGAGAGAAAAAAGATATATACGTATGCATATATGTATAATATAAGTATACAGTAGTGTATGGAAAATGTATATACATGGATAACTCTAAGTCTCTAACAATAGGAAATATGGAAGTATTGTATGAACTTATCTCTGTATCTAAATTCATTGAATTAAATAATAGTCACTTGGTTTAACATTATTAGATATTTTGAATTTAAATGCGGTAAATTATTTTTTATTTATGCAATTGTTGTTTATTCTCAATAAAGTTTTTTTATTTTTTAAGTTTTTTTTTAACTTTTTTCTATAACATGGTTAATTTCTTATTATGTATTTATTGATAAAAAGAAAATAAACTTTGCTGCTTCTCACAAATATATATAAATTCTCTTTGTTGTAGTAAAACAAAAGTTTAGCATCAGATACTATAATTAAAATTGAGTTAGTGGTTTATTTACTCCAATTAAAATTTATAGTCCAATATTAATAAAATTATCTTCTAATTTTATATGTGTCTAAATTAACAAAAATGAAAAAAAAAAAAAAAAAAAAAAAACCAGTGCATGAGTAGAGTCCTTAATTGGGTTTGCACACTTTCTTTTCCTTTATTTTTAAGTCAAAATTGGAAATACAAGTCATTTGGTGCTAAGGATATAAAATATTAAAAACATCATAAGCATTTTCTTTCTATCTTTACTTCATATCAGGACCACCACCCAAGCACCATCAAGGAGACTGGACTTGATCAACAACCACTCACCAATGAGATTGGGTTTAACTGAATTTGATTTGATCAAATATATGCTTAGTATATTTCTAAATCTCATGTTTTTGAGAGATATATTGATCATTGACTTGGCCATATGCTCTTGATTATGACATTGCTCTTCCGATGTAGCTAGAGAGAGATTTGGATATGTGAACATTTTTATGGTTCTTAATTAGTTATACATCTTTTACTTGTGTTTTTTCTTCTTATGTTTATATTCTACTTTGTGGAGATCTCAAGGGTGAAATTTGGGTTATTGAACTTACAATGACTCTTTACACTTTAGACAATGAATTTTATTTTGTATTTTTTTAATCACCAAACACTAATTATGTTTTACAGAGAGGGTACCTATGGAATTTTGACCAAATTAATTTAACATGGCCATTGAAATGAACAAGTAGATGGTGAGTTCGCATTCATTAAACACAGCTGGACTTGTCACATTGTCAAAGAATTATGACATTTTTTTTTTTACAACTCATCATCTACATCACCTCATCCCTTCTATCTTTGATGATGTGGCAAGCATAGATGGGTGCAATGAATGCCAACTCATTATCAACGTTTTCATTCCGATGGTCATGTCAGATTAATTTGACCAACAATCCCACAGGTATCTTCTTTGTGAAACATAATTTATGTTTAATAACTAAAAAAATACAAATTAAAATTCACTACCCAGAGTTAAAAATGACTATAGTACGATGATCTACCCAAATTTTTACCCAAAAATTTTAGCTAGTTAATGTTTATGTTACTTTGTTTATTTGAATTTAGGGACGTGCTTGAATATTTATTTATGTGATGCAATTACTTAAAACATTTAAAATTCATATTTTTATTTTATTCTTCACTGTTTGTTTATTTATCATAAAGAATCAAAATTTAATTATTTTTCTATAAAATGATTTATTTCGGTTCAACCTCCTAAGTGAACCCCTCCACCACTCATACTTCTTTTTCAAAATTGTCAAAGTTTATTTGGAATTTTATAATATCAAAGAAATCAAATTAATTTTTGTTGTTCGTTTAAAATAATCTGTATGTTTTAAAACTAATATATGCATATATACATGGCAAAACATCAAGTAAGTATGTTTGTAGAGCATCTCTATAAAAAAAAAGAGAGAAAATAGAGAAAGGAGAGGTGGATACAAAGAATAAGGAGAGAGAAATGAATAGTAACATGAACAGCGTCCATTGACTAGTTCCCAGTGAATGTTTAATTCAATGGTTATGAATACATCACTGTACAAACACTGTTCATATATATATATATATATATATATCTCTCTCTCTCTCTCTCTCTCTATATATATATATATATATATAATCTAATTATTTAGCTTCGCCCATGCATGATTACGAAATATACAATTAACGGATTCCATTCCATGTTAATTTATCTATTTCTTAAAGATTAGATAACTCAAGCTCACATATATTATTATTAAACATTTAAAGATCTTTTTTTTAAATCTCTTATGGATCAACTCAGTCATGAGCCTCATTTAATTGCATCACATTTAGTAAGCACTTGCATCTTCAATTTTTTTTTATTAAATATGACAAACATAATATTTAAGAATGTGTATATAATAAAAAATTGAATATCTAATTGTACATCTTTACCCGGTCGTCGTATAGAAATTAGATTGTAAACATACTCCTACATCGAAGCCCTATGATATTTTATGCATAAATAGACCTGCCACTTGTGAAGAATGAGTCTTTACTCATCATGTTTTGCTGTTGTTTGAACACCCAATTTTTTACATAATAATTAATATTTTATTCAATAAACTAGCCTACTAATGTTGGTGATGGCTCAAACTTTGATAAAGAATCATCGTCAAATAAATAGGATTAAAAAACAATCCAATTAAGTAAATATCTTTCGGTTTCCCTCATTTAAAGAAATTTTTTTATGTTTTTTTATATTTTCCACAAGTCTTCATGAGTAGTAAAGACATGATCTCAACTACAGAGCCTTCTAACATTACAAAATGTGTATTTTATGCCTTTTATTTCCTTTAATAATTTATTAAAAAAATGAAATAATCTAAATATTTATTTGTTGTATTAGTAAAATGTAAAAAGTATTAAATATATGAATGAATTATTTTTTTTATTATATAATTAAAATATCTTAAAAACTTTGAATTATATTTGGAGTATCAGTTATTTGAATGATTATATAGTAACGGTTGCTATAAATAACAATATCATCATATATTAAGTTTCTATGCTCTTCATTTATATACTTAATTTAGAATTTGTTTTTATGTAAATTTGTGTGCTTGTTTATATTGAGAAATACGTAAGAGTCTCTTGAAATTATATGCATGTTTTAATTCACCAAAATTCTATAGAGATTTGATGCCAAAAGATAAATAGTTCGTTGATCATTTGTTTTCTGTTCATTAAAATATAAGTATAATTTTTTTTAAAATTTTTTTATGTGTGTTTTTAAAGAATTTAATCTCAATTTTTTTTTTTTACAAAATGCCACAAGCGCAAAGGATTCGATTTCAATCACTTGGTCTGATTTATTTAATTATAATATAAAATTAATAAATTATCTTCTAATTTTAAATGTGAGTAATTATCCTTCAAACTAGTAGAGATGAAAAACTATGGTTAAAAATTAATTAATTTATTATGAGAATTTACTTGTTATTAATTCTATTATATTCTAAACAAATAAAACAACTAACTAAATCTAACTACAGTGAAACATTTTGAAATAGTTATAAATTAAAAACATAACAAATTTCCCAACAATAATTGCAAATTTAGAGCCAACACAAGCTATAATATATACTGATGAAAAAGCCATGCCTATTATTCTAGTTATTGTCAATGTTATTGAAAGATGTCAAATTTTATTTGGAATTTTTGTATATCAAAGGCATTGATGTTTGACTACTTAATATTGTTGAAACTTAATTTTATACATAATTATAAATTAATTATATATATATTTGTATTTTTAAAATAAAGTCATTGCACTACTCGGAGTTAATATTATAAGCTTAGTAAATATCTTTCTACTTAATTAGTTTTTTCTTATAATAGCATAATATGCATGAGTTAACCTTGGATTGTTTTCCTTCTCACGCCAAGTGAATGATCTTTTACTTTAATGTAGGTTATTATAGTTTTTTCATTTTTATTTAAAAACTTATTTGATTGCAATACATTCAAAACTTTATTTTTTATTTGTTGAGCTAGAAGTGGATAATGAGGAATAAAGGTAACAATAAATATATATATATAGAGGATTGACCCTAATCCTAACCTAAGTAAAAAACACTAAAAATTATCAACCTATAAACCCTAGCGCAACATCTTCACATAAAACGTCTAATGCGTTCAAGTGAAAGACACTTCCTATTTGTTTAGCTTTTATATATATATAAAAGATTACTAGATTTATAAAATGTTATTCTTGCTTTTTATAGTACCCATTCAACTCACATCATCGCTCTATTATTTTCTACTCCACCGCTTCCCGTTAATTTCCCCCCTAGCAAGTCATGTTTTGTATGACTCAGAGTTTTAAAGGTTAATATAACTATTGAATAGAAAAAAAATAAATTTAATTCGGCAAATGTCTTTCGGTTTCTCGCATTTCATGAAAGAGATTTAATAATTTTTCTTTAAATTATATTCTACACAAGTCTTTCATATGTAAATTCGGGTAAATTTTTTGATATATACGATTAATATATTTAAATTTACATTTTTTTTTGTTAAATCAACGAATGTGTAACGATTAATTAGTATAATGTATATTACTCTCTCCTGACACTAACTTTCAAATAATTAATGTATGCAATATTTTATTCTTACAAGGTAAGATAAGACTGAAAGAAATTTAATATGGTATCCAATTTATTAATTGATGTAATTTGTTTTTGAGAGAACAATGTGGAATCTCATCACCCCAAAAGCCACCTAGTTTGAAGTTTCAACTCAGCGAAATTTCTAAATAATTTCTGAGATCACCTAGTTTCAAGTTTCAACTCCGCGAAATTTTCAAGTAATTTCGGAGACCACTTAGTTTGAAGTTTCAACTCAGCAAAATTCCAAGTAATTTTTTAGATCACCTAGTTTGAAGTTTCAACTCAGCGAAATTTCCAAGTAATTTCTAAGACCGCCTAGTTTTAAGTTTCAATTCAACAAAATTTCCAAGTAATTTCTGAGAATTATCAAGAATATTTTATATAAGAGTTTGCATTTATATATATATATATATATATATATATATATATATATATATATATATATATATAATATGTGTGTATAATTAAGTTCATCGCTATTGCACCATTTATAATTAAGTCAGATAAGAAAATGGTAGTTAGGATGATAGAAGAGTTGGTTCATGGAAAGTCCATATCTCCATTTGATGGAACTATTATCATGTTTTGCATGGTCATAGTTTCCGTACTAATCATGTCTATTGGTGTTTCAACTAGGAAAAAGTCTCATATGAGACATACCGCCGCTGGTGCAGTAATTTCTGAGACCACCTAGTTTGAAATTTCAGCTCAGCGAAATTTCTAAATAATTTTTGAAACCATCTAAATTGAAGTTTCAACTCAGCAAAATTTCCAAATAATTTCTGAGAATTATCAAGAATATTTTATATAAGAGTTTGCATTTATATATATCTATATATATATGTGTGTGTAAAATTAAGTTCATAGCTATTGCAGCATTTATAAGTCAGATAAAGAAGATGGAAGTTAGGATGATAGAAGAGTTTGTTCATGGAAAGTCCATATCTCCATTTGATGGAACTATTATCATGTTTTGCATGGTCATAGTTTCCATACTAATCATGTCTATTGTTGTTTTTGCTTGTGCTGATGGTGTTTCAACCAAGAAAAAGTTTCATAGGAGACGTACTGCCACTTATGCTTCCACTGCTGCCGCCGCTGCTGTTATTGGAAGTTCTTCAGGTGGTGGTGGTGGCGGCGGCGGCGGTGGTTGTTGTGGCGGCGGCGGCGGCGGCGGCGGCGGTTGTGGTGGCGGTGGCGGCGGTGGCGGCGGTGGCGGTGGCGGCGGTTGTGGTGGTGGCGGCGGCGGTGGTGGTTGTTGAGATAATTTTAAAAAAAGTTTAAGGAGCTGTTTGATTAGATGTAAGTAGCTGTGATATAAAGGCGTGTTTGTTTGGCTGGATTGAGAAATCCATGTAGTTGTAATTACATAATCTTTTGAAATCATGTGTTTGTTTAGATGGGTGTGAATTTCTTAGAGTTGGATTTGATATTCTTATACAGTTACAAATGCAATAAAAGTCACTTTTGTTAGATTTGTAACTACTCCCAAAGCTCTCGTATTTGCAAATCCGAACGTCTGTTACATGAGCTTTATACGAGAGTCATGAGATTCAAGTTTGTATGAACTCATTTTGAAGATTACTTCAAGATAAAATTAATTGTATTATTTTAAAATTTTTAAAAATTAATACAGATAAAAACATGTATATTCTGACTTACTTAATTATTTATTTTATAATTAAGTAAATATAAAAGTAATTATTTATCTTATGAAATTAATTATTTATCATTAAATTTAATTAATTATTAAAATAAAAATAAAATGTAATGAAAAATAGAATTATTTATTAAATTAAGTAATTATATATATAATCAATTTTGCTATTATTAATAAATTTTAATTACTGTATTTTATAATTAATTAAACTTAATGATTGTCCAAAATGGGGGTAATCTCACCATTGGTGTTCCTATACTTGAAATACATCAACCAAATACATGTTTTCAAAATCAAGATTTACAAATCTTTCTAAACAAACACAAAATTTTGAAATTCAGCATTTTCAAATACATATAATCAAACACTGAATTTGACTCTCCTGCGTTTTCAAATTCAGGATTTAGAAGTACAATGTAATTGGAAATCTACTGTATTTTCTAATACAACTAACCAAACACCACCTAAGTGGTTTTACATGTAATTGACTGCTTGGTTTGATGTAAAAGCTCCACTTACATGTATAAAAATTTGGTATCTATTCACCACCATTTTATCTTAAATATAATTATAAAAATATTTAATAAACTAAATTATCTTGGTAATGGCGAAAAACACCCCCAAAGTTTGGGAAATGGCCAAAAACACCCCGTTAATTTCCAAATCCATAAAAACCCCTTCCTTTTAAAGACAATGATTTTCAAACCCCCAAAGTATGAAACGGTGGTTAACGGAGTTACTTTTCAAATTCACGGACGGAATTGCCCCTACCTTGCATGGGAAATCGTGGTGCAATCATTAAGCCGGTTAGAGAGGAAGTGGAGGGTTTTTCGTAATGGGAATCCCAAGAGAGGCAGAGAGTAGTGTTCGTTTTTCTTCTTTGCTTAACTTTCTTCAGCTTTTCCTTCTCCGAAGCTCTCTCTGCTTCGACATCCTCTGTAACTTCAGTCCACCGTGCGCAAGTATCCTGCACTTCCATCAGTTTGCAGCTCAAGGTATGGCAGAAGCTGTGTCTAAAGCAAGGCTTTTATATGAAGTACTCTGTTATACAGAGATATTACTCGGTTTTGTTTTGCGTGGTTCTAGTGTGCGGGGGAATTTCTCGGCTGGGGTTGCTAGGGTTTAGGGTTTTGGGTTTTGGTTTAGGGTTAGGGTTTTAGGGTTTAGGGTTTTCGGTTGTGCACACGATCATTGAAAGAGATATCGGTTGTTGTTGTTTGTGTAATGCTTACAATGTGCGTTTCCCCTTCCATTTGATATGGTTGCAGTTTGTAAAAGAGATTTCCGTGTGAAGAAATGAGTTCGTGTTTAAAAGAGTTTGTCTCCGTTTAACGGTGCATCTCTCTGTTTAAGTGTTGAGCTTTTCGTGTAAAACATTTGTCTCTGTGTAGCGTTTGATGTATCTGTTTAACAAGTGTTGTCATTTTTGCAGTGTTGTGATTATGGCGGTAAACCTAGTCAACGGGAGATGCTACTTGACACCGGTGGTGGAGACCTTGGCCAAATTGAAAGTCCACATGACCTCTCGACATTGGGAGATCATCCAAAGGACACCGTTTGCGGCATTCACCGAGGTGGAAGCCGTATTCCAAGAGAGGGCCCTTCTCGATTCGCTTCGCAGAGGTACGATGGCCGCACCCAATAAATTCGGGATCGGGGCGAGCCTCGCTCGCCCTCAGCCCGAGGATGTGGCTCTCGTTATGGGTCTGCGGCTGCGACGGAGACGCGGTCCTGTTTAAGAAGAAAAAGACACCGTCGGCTTTCGAAGGGAGATATTTTTCGAAAAGCTTCGACAGACACGGGGACGCCATTAGGCGCACTCTTGAGCGTCTTGTTGGACGGGATGGGGGGAGAGGAGGATTTTGTGAAACTCTTGATGGCGTACCTCATGGGGACAATCCTCTTCCCGAATACCTCATGCTCGGTGCCCACTTGGATCGTTGATTATGTCGACGATCTACCCGGCATGGGGCGGTACGCATGGGCGCGAGCGACGCACAAATGGCTTATGGAGGACGTTCCACAAGCTGCCGCTCGAGTGCAAGCCGGATGCGAGGGGGAAGGTAAACACGGGGTACATTAAGGGTTGCTCGATCGCGCCGACCATCCGGTTTTACGAGGTGACCGGAACCGGCAAGAAAGCCCGTTTCGGCAAGACCCCAAGGGTCTTCGTGCTCTCTGCGAAAGTACTTACGGAAGCACGCGACGATAGAAACCAGTTGGTCGGCTCTCGAAGGAAAAGAGGTAATAAATCGGTGTTAATGTGTTTACAAAGAGCAGTTAATGTTTAACGATAGGCTTATCCGTGTAGGAAATGTAGTTTGTGTTTAACGCTTGGTGTCTTCGCTTAACCTTGTTATACTCCGTTTAAATGTGTGCCATATCGTTTACGTATATATGTCAAATGTTTAAATACGTTTGTTTTGGATCAAATTGAATGATTTGTCTAAGATTGTTTTCTTTATATATGTTAGTTTCCTGAGCTGGTCCCGGCGAATGCTGTGGAGGAGACTTTTGTTGGGGCCAATTGGCGGATGGATCTTTGTTGCGCGGGAACCACTTGCACGACCGCAAGCGGAGATGCCGGCCCCCTTCCGCCCGTTCGCGCCGACGTGGTTCCCCCCTTCCGGCCCAACACGCAACCCTCGGCGTCGGATAGGCCCTCACCTACCCCGCCAATTGGCAACACCCGCACCGGCCACGACAACGAGAGTCACCCGGATCCCCAGAGTCCCCCCGACCGCGGTAGCCCAACCGACGTCATCAGCCGACGACGTGACTACATCCTTTATGCGGGCATGCCAGGTGATGATGAACGCTTTCCCCCAGATTGTCGCTCGGGTTGAGGCATTGGAGGCAAGGTTTGATTCGTTTGAAAGGGCTGCACCGTCGGGACAAATACGTGACCTGCCTGGGACGGATGAGCCGTTGGAAATTGAGGACAACGACTTCGTCGTGAAGGCCATTCCAAGACGGCCACGTATGACGAGGCCAAGTATGAAGAGGCTTGCACAAAAGGCGACGAAAAGTATACCGCCTGTGTGTCCACCACCGGCCGAGGATGAAACAATGGCAGCACCACCGGCGGCTGATGCGGTTGTTGAGACCGTTGCGGTTGATGACTTCACCGCCCGGTGGCGGAGATTGTAGACCCCGTTGGCAATGCCGCGTCGCGGAAGACTCCGAAATCCCCGTCGAGGTGGAGCCGGCAGCCGCGGCCGACAACGGCGCATCCGAGGTGGTGGCCACTAATTTTGAAGATGAAGAACCACCCGAGGGTGTGCTTCCCCTTGATGAGACTGCCTTGGCCGCGGTTGAGAAGACCGTTGCCTCTATTGTGGAGGAGCTCCTTCCCACGGAGGAACGGCCGACCCACATTGCCACATTCGGTGTGGGCGCGATCCCGCAACAAAGAAGAAGCATCTACGGATGATCCCAATAAAGCCGTTTGCGGGGGCGAAGGGAACGTCGCCGAGAAAAAAAAAAGAAATCGGTCACCTTCGCCAACCGGCGGTATGAAGAAGTGCGGAAAGACTTCGTTCCGGCGAAGAAAAAATACGCTGGTCAATCGCGCCTCGACGTATTCGAGAAGGAGCTGATCAAGATTTTCCTCAACTTCCCCATGGACGAGTAAGTATGATAGTGTAGATGTTAATGTTTATATAGAGATCATCCCATTTACGTTGTTGCGTTTCCGTTTAATTACAGTCGTTACCATATAACATAGTAATATATCGTTTAACTAACGATATTACTGTTTACCCCTATACATTATCATTTACGTATGTGTTGTTTCCACTTAACGTCTACGTGTTATTAATCAATCGCATGTGTTGCCGTTTAACCGCAGGTTCCGTCGTCCGGAGGAATGATTATGTCGGCACCACCCGGGCCAACCTATTCGTTACGATCGACGGGAAAGAGATGGTGACGAGATGATGTGTTGGACGCCTTCGTGTGCATCGTACAAGACACACTTACAGAAAGCCATATCCTCATAAGAAGCGCGCCTCCATCACTCGACCACCGGCGTTGTTTATGTCGAAGGTGGAAGACGCACATGAGACGACTTTGGCTATGATCGGAGATGCCACCAAGGTCGTCAATGACGTTGACATCATCATCCTTCCCATAATCTTGAATGGCCACTTCCATGTCGTGGTGCTCGACAATAACAAGAAAGAGTACAGGCATTACACCTCATGCCCAAGTGAAGAGTACAACAGAGACGCGGTAGCAATGGTAAGCTCTCTGCGATATAGATTTCGATTATCAGAGTGACATAGATGCTTTCTATTCTAACATCGGTTTGTATAATGCGACAGCGGGAACTATTCGACACCTGTCTCGAAATGGAGTACGGCACGACGGCGACGGCACGCACTCGCTTGTTCACGATGACGACACACCGCGTCAAAAGAAAGGCACTGTCGATCGCGCCGTCTACGTGATGCGGTTTATCGAGCAATTTTTCCGCGGGGAAAAGCTCCGGATAGCGCACACGGACGTCCCCTATCTGCGATTGAAGTACGCTGCCCACATACTTAAGGAAGGACGAGCATTCGGCATCAAGCAACGCGGGTAGGGTCCACTGTGGGGAAGTAAAACAGGTTTTGTCGAAATTCATTTCAATTGATTCAATTCATTCTTTGCCAACGACATGGCAGAAATTTCAATGTACATCTAATAATGTTCGTTATTCTTTCATATTCAATCATTTTTTGCTTAAAATTCCATGGTACCGATTGAGGGTCGTCGCCGCTTTATAAAATTAAGTACTTACGTAAAAAAATGACGTTGTCACTATTAAAACATTGTGTTACACTTTAACAATACGGATCTCCGTGCAATATACACCGTTACCGTTTAACACCGGGGGGGACCGGGTTGATCACGTACTCCTTGTTTAGATATTAGTGGTAAGCGTTTAACTCCCTATGTCCCTGTTTAAAACATGGAGGTTGTCGTTAAATGAAAGAGACCGTAATCTACTTCCGTTGTCTGCTTTTAAAGTTGAGCGACCCTATTATACATAACTTATAAATGTCTACATCAACTGCGCTATGGGTCCGTAAGCACGGAATTCTTTTCTCAATGTATGTCGCCCATTACGTGTTGTCGTCTACGTTTAAAATGCAGAGCTAGCAGTTAAACAAGGTATTCTCTGTTTAGCTTTTGTCGTTACATGTTTAATATTACAGTCCCTGTTTAATATTCACTGCTATTCTTCGACGGGTGAGGCCCTATTCCACTTGCGCTCGTTTGTTTTTAAAGGTGAGAGTCCCTATTATATGTAACTTTTTAATTGTCTTCATGAACCGCGCTATGGGTCCTCAAGTACGGAATTTTTATTTTTTTCAAGTGTGTCACCAATTACGTGTTGTTGTAACCGTTTAAAATTTATAATTATCGGGCCAAGAAGGCAATTCGTGTTTATCATTCGCCGTTATCGGTTTAATATCACCGTTCCCGTTGAATATTACCATTTAAACGTTTCATGATAGGGTTTACTCGCGTCCGTCTCTATTTAAACCGTGCTTGTCATGCGCACGAATGGTTAGAATTTGCTTAAGGAACATTGTTATCCATTTAAAATTCATGCGTGGCCGTTTAACATGCGTCCGCAACGGTTAACATTTTCGAGAGAGTAAGAACGAAGTTAAAATATCACACTAAGCAAAAAGTTCTTATTTAATGGATGAAAACTACACTAAGCAGGTCAAAAACCGTCATTCCGTTTTATACATTTTCGCGTACGGAGCAGCCTCTCCACATCCCTCTTATGGGATACCACTCGCTCGAGTTCTCGCGGAGAGAGATGCTGCTTTTTCCGTCAAATCCCCGACCAAATCTTCGAGGAACCGCTCCGGGGATAGGTCATCGCCCCCGCAAAGAAGATATGAACGATTTAGATAAATATTTCTAAAGACGCATAGACATCGGCGGGGGACGCACCGCTTGTCCTGAGCTGCGCGGGGACATAGCTCGTAGAACGCCACCGGGCAGCAACGTTACGGGGCCGCCTCTTCTCGTTCTCTCGGTTCTACGGTGGAAAACGTGGTCCCATCCACCGTGACCGTTGCCACGAAAGCGGAGGCGCCCGGGGAGCCTTCCCCGGTTGTGGAGTACGCCGGCGTGGAGCGGTGCGTCTTCCGGGCAAGACGCGTTGAGAATTGGCACATACATACTGCTAGATCTCGCGAGTAATATGCGGGTGCGTTTCTTGTTTCCGATTCTTCTTTAAATACAAATGTATTCAACGGACGTTTGCACTATTTCTCGAGTCCGATGCCAATAACTATGCGACGTTTGAATTCCAAAACAGCGAATTTAATCGTAACGAGATAACAGTAACGTCCACCGCCGGGTTAACCAATGCACACTTTCCCAATGCTATCTCACAACACTTCGTCGAATGCATGCATTACTCGGAATGTATATCCCCGTTTACGTATCTGTTTAACTTTAAGACTTAACATTCACATTAAGAATAACGTTTAACTTTCGAATCCGTCGTTTAACTTGTCGCTATTGTTAACGTTTAACGTTGCGGTAAAAAAAATTTCATGTCGTTATTGTCACATATCAGTCATCGACAATAAAATAAGTTTGCGTAATTCATTATCATGTAATTCATCATCCTAACATAAACATATTAGTTGTGCGTTAAAGGTAATAGTATCTGGTTAGCAGTCGGTGTTAACTTTCAAATATAAAGGCCTGCCAAAATGATTTGCTCTCCGTTTAAACTTCGTCGGCTCTGTTCAATTATAGTTCGTGATGTTCACTCTTTAGAGTTCCCTTATAATTATAGGAGTCTCCGTTTGCTATTCGATTCGATGTGACAATAATTGCTTCACAAATATCCGCAACTTACGCTTCTCGCAACGGAAATTACATGAATTTGAAATAGATGTGCGACTGATTTTAGTTTTCATAATCAATGGTGAAAGTAATTAATATTGGCTAATGAGTCACGCCGTGAGTAATAAAAATGACCGTTTAGGTTTGTATGTTTAAATATAGATTAATCTGTTTAAATATTAATGACTACGTTTGGATTCGGACGATTCGCCGTTTAAATATAGAGAACTCCATTTAGATGGCGCAATTTACAAACGACATTAACTCGAACATAATCTCACTCCCCCCTTTTGTTGTCATTCAAATCTTGGAGCAGCTTTTCCACACGTGCCTTTCGATCTTTTATTCCTTCAAGTTTTGCGTTTAGTGCACGGACCAGGTG
The DNA here is from genome assembly GCA_902712375.1 of Dioscorea dumetorum. Lineage (NCBI taxonomy): Eukaryota > Viridiplantae > Streptophyta > Magnoliopsida > Dioscoreales > Dioscoreaceae > Dioscorea > Dioscorea dumetorum. The sequence continues at coordinate 122,049 of CACTHL010000029.1, forward strand.
TTTGAAAACCCAATCCAACTCTTCACCACTGGTGTAATCCCCGACGGCTCGTGAAGGCCCTGCAATGAAGAGTTGAAGGTTTACGTATGGAAGGTGGCTCTTTTTTTGTTTTTACACTCAACTGACAAGTCTTACAGTATGCATTACCTGCGTCAGATACGTCATCGTCAGCAACCAGGGCCTTGGTAATCTCCACGCAGCCTGAAGGGCACAGCTGCTTGAACGCCACCTCGGCAGCAATGTTCTGCGCCTCCTCGGCGCTTTCCGCAGATGAAGAACCGGAGAAAGGGGTCCCGTCGACCGTCACCGTGGCCAGGAAGACGGGGTTGGTGTCGGGGCCTTCACGGAGAGTGGTGTACTCCGGCGAGGGCCTGCGTGTCATCTGGCAAAAGTCTGCTAGACGTGACTTAAACATTGTTGTGGGATGTGGATAATATCTGCGTCTGTATCTTGTTTCTGCTTGATGCTTACATACAATCATAACTATTTGTAAAAAAAAGGCATTGGTTTTCGGTGAAATAAATGGAATATAGTAAATGGCATCGGTTACGTTCACGCTTTACTGACTCCCATTTCAACATTAAATTGGAGTAATTAATAATAAATTCACATTGCATAGTTTAGTTGATTACGTTATACCGTAACTAGCCTAAATTCAACTCCATTTATGCATGCGACGTTTCAAGCATTTTCCAATGCAAATTTTCTGGTTTTGAACCTATTTTGTAAACATCAATGAGGTATTTAATCTATGAAACTCGCCATCATTGTTTAAATATAACCGTCATCACTTACCCTTACACTTTACCGTTTAACTATCGATATCTGCGGTTAACTATAGACGAACGAGAACGAGGGTTCTCCCCGTTGAATATTGCATGACACCGCTTATTAGCGTGCGTCTTCACTTAACATTCGATGTTTATGTTTGAATTGTCTTCCTCACACATCGAGGACTCGTGTGAAAACTATTCTCGCTATTTACAAACACTCTCGCTTTTCAAATATTGTGGCCCACCCTTTTACAAACGTCGACGTTTATAATTTAGTGCCGATGTTGAAATATACACGTATCGGTGTAAAGATCAAAACGTAACAGGGGAACAAATTTCTTTCCTTGACAAAATTTTTAGATGAAACGGAGTTCTATTACAACCAGCGTAGGCATACTAATTTATACATCTAAAAACCGAAAAAACATTATCATATCCCCTTCAGTCCCCTGGATGAGCTTCTTCACTTGGGCCGTGCGGGTTCTTAGTCGGTCGAGTTTTTCGGAGAGGACGACTTCCTTCTCCGCAAGCTCGACGAGCATGTCCTCCAGAAAGCACTCCAACTCTTCGCTGTTGGAGTGCTCGCGGTTGAGTGAAGGCGCTGCATCTGAAGGCGTTGCGGTACGAGGCCCTGCAATGAAGGCTTTTAACAATTTAGAAAATAAATAAATTTCCCGTAACATGGACGCAGAAGTCTTACGGTATGACTTACCTCCACATAGTCGATCGGCGGTAGCAGTGGGACGCGTATTCATCCTCCCGTGGTATGGAATACGGAGGTCATTGTACGCCACCTCGGCCGCAGTGTTCGGGCGTCCTTCGATGTTTTCGCGGGGTAAGGGCTGTAGTAAGTGGTCCCATCAACCGACACCGTGCCCAAGAAGGCGGGGATGTGGTCGGGGCCCTCCCTAACGGTTGAGTACTCCGGCGACGGCCTACGGGTTCTCTGGCAGAGCTCGTTGAGGAGGGACTTGTACATACTTCTTTCTCTGTGTGTAATATGTGGATGTGCCTTTGATTTCCGTTTATTATTTAAATAGAAATTTAGGGGTCGCAAGTTCGCCTAACGTACTCCGTGCATTGATGCTTACGTGTGGATTTTGAATTCAAATGTAATTGGGAAAGAGATGGTAATGAATTAGCATTCATACTGGGATTTCACCGCCGTATCAAATTCCCGTGTCATTAATTCGGACTATCTTACATTCCGGAAGTTCAAATACAAAAAGAATGACAACAAGCGATGTGCCTCGTTTAGCGTTATTGGTTACCGTTTATTACCGATATTTCCCGTTTAACATCCATCGCGTACGCTTCAATTTGTGTTACCATACAACGTCTCCGTTAAACATTCCGCCGAAGATGTGTAAAACTCGCCGCCGTATCCGTTTAAATATGATGTCTCTGTTTATGCGTCACTATCTGACATTCCTTCCGGAAGTTCAAATACAAAAGAATGACAACAAGCGATGTGCCTGTTTAGCGTTATTGGTTACCGTTTATTACCGATATTTCCCGTTTAACATCCACTGCGTACGCTTCTATTTGTGTTACCATACAACGTCTCCGTTAAACATTCCGCCGAAGATGTGTAAAACTCGCCGCCGTATCTGTTTAAATATGATGTCTCTGTTTATGCGTCACTATCCGACATTCCTTCCGGAAGTTCAAATACAAAAGAATGACAACAAGCGATGTGCTCGTTTAGCGTTATTGGTTACCGTTTATTACCGATATTTCCGTTTAACATCCATTGCGTACGCTTCTATTTGTGTTACCATACAACGTCTCCGTTAAACATTCCGCCGAAGATGTGTAAAACTCGCCGCCGTATCTGTTTAAATATGACGTCTCTGTTTATGCGTCACTATCTTACATTCCTTCCGGAAGTTCAAATACAAAATAATGACAACAAGCGATGTGCCCGTTTAGCGTTATTGGTTACCGTTTATTACCGATATTTCCCGTGTAACATTCATCTGCGTACGCTTCAATTTGTGTTACCATACAACGTCTCCGTTAAACATTCCGCCGAAGATGTGTAAAACTCGCCGCCGTATCTGTTTAAATATGACGTCTCTGTTTATGCGTCACTATCCGACATTCCTTCCGGAAGTTCAAATACAAAAGAATGACAACAAGCGATGTGCCCGTTTAGCGTTATTGGTTACCGTTTATTACCGATATTTCCCGTTTAACATCCACTGCGTACGCTTCTATTTGTGTTACCATACAACGTCTCCGTTAAACATTCCGCCGAAGATGTGTAAAACTCGCCGCCGTATCTGTTTAAATATGACGTCTCTGTTTATGCGTCACTATCTTACATTCCTTCCGGAAGTTCAAATACAAAATAATGACAACAAGCGATGTGCCCGTTTAGCGTTATTGGTTACCGTTTATTACCGATATTTCCCGTTTAACATTCATTCGCGTACGCTTCAATTTGTGTTACCATACAACGTCTCCGTTAAACATTCCGCCGAAGATGTGTAAAACTCGCCGCCGTATCTGTTTAAATATGACGTCTCTGTTTATGCGTCACTATCCGACATTCCTTCCGGAAGTTCAAATACAAAAGAATGACAACAAGTGATGTGCCACGTTTAGCGTTATTGGTTACCGTTTATTACCGATATTTCCCGTTTAACATCCAATGCGTACGCTTCTATTTGTGTGTGACTCTTTAAATGTGTCACCATTTAACATTAGGTTTATTCAATTAAAACTTCGGTGCGTACAACGAAATTCGTTTATTCTATGTTTAAATATCGGGCGTCATAACGAAATAAATGTGTGCTCTTTAAAGATTATCCTTTTACGAAGCCTAATCGGCGACACTTTCATTGCAAGTTCTACGATTGTGACCGGACGCGTGGCGGCGGCCGCAATGTAACTCGCGGACATCAAACGCTTGCGACTCGATCCTCCTTCGTCTAGGACGACCAGGTTGCCTTCTCGTCACGCGGCGGCCGCAAAAGCGGATCTCGATTGTTGTCCGTGGGCCTCTCATTGTCGGGTATGGGAAATATAGCTTCCTTATACGCCAACTTGTAAGTGTCGACGGTGAAGTGATCGCTAATAAAACGATGAACATTGCTGTCCGTCACCAATATCGCAGCGCAAGCGTGTTTGCACGGGATGCCATAAACTTGCCATCTGCGACATGAGCAAGTTCTACTAGCAAGGTCTACGGAGTTACCTTGACCGGTCAATCACTTCGTAACGATCGGCGAGACAGCGAGCAACGTGAAGACTTCGGCTATCCCGCACAAGCGTCTCAACCTTTGAACGTATGTCCGGGCATAAGAAAGTATCCCATTTGTTCGCTTGCTCACGGCGAGTGCATAACATGCGCATTAGCTTGTACCGCACAACGAATATCGGAAATCTTAAAGAAATTTACGCGAATATATGAATATTTAAACACCACTACATCGGAGTAAATGAACAGTAATAAACTAAAGATCGAAGAAGAAAAACATATACGACGCTATTTAAACCGAGACAATGATATTAACATTTGTTATCTTACACAGGATTCTACCGGACTAAAGGGTTAATGTGAATGTTAAACACCGACGACGATATCAAACTGCGGACGGTGCATGTTAAACACCGATAACGAACATTAAAGTGTAACGGGTAAGCTTAAGCGTTACATGTATTTAACCTTCGAGTACCTTATAGCGTCGACCATTTTCGTCACCGGTAGGTGTCGAGCTTCTTTGATCCACGCATTGAACGACTCGGCTACATTCGAATACATCTCGCCCCATCGGTCACCTTTGAACGAGATAATTCGACCCGGTGTGACATGTCGGATTTGTCAATCAACCACCGAAACGCTTCGGGCGATACGGCCCGCAGGTTCATTGACGGTGTCATCGAATTCTTTAGCCGTCGTTGCCCACGCGATACGAAAGCATGTGGACCAAGCACTCCTCCCTCAATGCCTTCCCAAGTCTGCCATTGGCTTTCATAAAATTGGCCTCCAAGTGCCGAAGGCACGACGCGTGCGGGGATGAAGGGAAAACTCTCGCAACGGCGTTCACAAGGCCCTTTGACCTATCCGAAACGAATGTAATTGTCTCTTGGTAGTCTCCTTCGTCGTATAAAGCATCACCTAACTTGGAAATGAACCACGTCCAATTGGCGTCGGTCTCGTTGTCGACAATAGCGAAGGCGACGTGGAAGAAGCCATTGTTCCCATCCTTCCCTGTGGCACCCAAGAGAGTACCCCGATACTTTCCGAGGAGGTTAGTACCATCCACAAACAAGCAGCGGCCCGCATGCCCGCTTGAACCCCAAAATGCACGCGCCGAAAGAGAAGAACGCACGTTTAAAACGCTCACCGTCTCTTTCCACAAACGCGACGTTGCCGGGGTTTGTCTCGGCCACCTTATGGACGTACCAAAGCAACAGATCGTAGCCGGAGATGTCGCTGCCGTCGAGGATCACCCGGGCATGCTCTTTTCCCGCCAAGCCTCGCTTGTATGGAATGTGGACACCATGCTCCCGCAACATGTCCTTACGAATGTCGATGGCCTTGTACAAGGGCCGGTCCTTCGCCTTCGAATCACTCGTGCGCCGACCCATTTTTTGGACGCTTTCGGGTGTGACCCCGACCCAATTCCACCACCGCGCAGTGTGCGTCGGGTCCGTTGTCTTGATTCTCGAAGGTATTTCTATTATATTCCTTTGATGCGTGAACGCGCCATTGACATCCACCGGCCGCGCATTCCACAGTGACCCGGTATTTTTCGTTCTTCACGAATTTGAAATCAAAATTCCGACTGATAGCAAAATTGCGAAGTGTATCTCGGAAATGTTCAACGCCATCAAAACGTTGTCCGACGTCCAACGACAACACTTCATGTCGATCTGACGACGATGGCAGGCATGCGACACCATCCGGGTCGCCATGTGGTGGGACGAAGCGCTCCGCATTCCGAATTCCTGCCAACACTTCGGTTCAAACGCAAACGATCGGAATTTAAGCATAAAGTCCACTTATTTAAACGCCTAAGTTAATATTTACACGTTAACGAGGCATAGTTAAACATAGATGTAATAATGCAAACGGTGTATGATAGTTTACACGTAAACATGATAAATTAATCGGAGACTCCCAATTTAAACGGATAATTCATTCTTTAATACGGATAATGGTAGTGTTAAACACTAACCGACATACAACCGCATAATTGTTTTAGAGCAACGCATTACCACGACAATAACTCGTTTTCGGAAGGCCGCCGTGGCACGTCATCCGTCTCGACAACCATATCGACTACACCGCCTTTGAGGATGGAGAACACATGACACATGCGCCGGAAGTCCACCTCGTTATCTATTGGGCAAACCGTATTATGTCCATCGGGTGTGATGAACTTCACCCTCGCGCGACAAACATCGAGACCCCGGCGCTCACAAATCTCACCTAACACCGACGCCCATTCGGTTGACGCGGTGAACGTCGGCACTCGTCTCTCCCCGTTGTATCTAGCAATGGCACAAAAACCGGCCCATAATATCGACTTAGCGGAAGGAAAAGGAGAACAAGAACAAAATTATGTAATTCGCCTTCTAAGCTCTCTAAGCGAACAAGAAACCATAAAGGGGAAAAAACTCACATATGTATGCATAAAAGCCGGACATGACATGATGTGATCGGGCGGGTTTTTTTCCCACCATTTGCGAGGGCAAAAATGGATTTTCGTAACACGGACCCATTTCATGTGACGGACGGGGGGTAGAAGGGAACCAAACTATAACGGAGGGGCTGTCCGGTGTGTGCAAAAATAGGAGGGGGTTTTTGGCCGTTTTGAAATTCCCGAGGGGTGAACAGTAATTTTCCCTTAAAATTAACTATAAAAATATTTTCAAGTAATAAAATTAAAAAATATTAAATTTAAAATATTTAATATTTTTAAAAAATATTTTTATCATTAAAATACTTAAAATAATTAATTAATTAATTATTATGAAAAATATTAAATAATTAGAACTAATACTAACATGATTAGTAGTATTAACATGATTACAAAAATAGTTATTTATGTTTTATTTAATTTAATATTATATTTTAAATTACCAATTCTTATTTAATTTATATAGAAAAAATATTTTAATGGCATACAATTGAATTACATTACATCTTTTAAATTTAATAAATCACCACTGAATTAATTAAAATTTTAAATTAATATTAATCCTAAATAATGAGAGTTAATATAATTAATACTTTTTAGGGATAAAATTTAAGCATATTATATAATTAAAAAATTTTGTAAATAATATTAAATAATTAGTGTCAACAATATGTGATAGAGGTAATATTACCATTTCACTAACATGGTAATCGTACACCTTAACTTACATCAAATCAAATAAAGAAAAACAAATACAACATTTCAAATTACAACAAATCAAATAGTTGTGATGTAAGTTAAAATACAACATTTTTACTTATATTGTAATTTTACTTACATGTAAACAACCAAAGAACCCCTAAGTTTCAATGCTCTTCATGCATGCAGATACTTATTACAGGGTGTGTTTTTATGTTAATTTTTTGTACTTGTTTTTAATGGGAAATAATGAAGTGTTGTATGGAGTGGAGTGCAGGAGCGGAGTATAGCAAAGTAATAGCATTTGACCATTGGGGGAAGACGCAGAGATGGGTTGGGGCCTTTGGGAGTGTGGAGACAATGCCCCGCAGTACGGTACATGGGTATTTTTATAAAATTGTACAGGGTAAAATTTATGTATTTGTGTAATGTTTAATTCTAATTTTTCTAATAAAAAAAAGACACTTGCTTTGTTTTTGAGGACGTGGGCAAACATTGCCAAACGTCATTAAATCCCTCATCTTTTGTTATTGTTTTTCTTTCTCTATTCTTATTTATCAACAAAAACCATAACTGAATTTCACAACAAAAACTACAAAAAAAAAAAAAAAAAAAAAAAAAGAGCCATACAAATAAACAACAAATTTAGAGCCAAAACAAATGTATAGTTCTGAGAGAAACACCATTTCTCAGCTCTTGTCATAAGTTTAATTAATTTGAAGGTTTAAATCTATACTTATTGAATAAATTAATTAAGGAAGGAAACCATATTCATCCTTCATTATTGAGTCGAAGGATGCCTGTTGGAGTTTCTTTGCTGAGTCAGCAGTAAGTTAATCCTAGTCAGCATGAAGTTAAATGAGTTTTGACACGTGGCAGCTAGTTATGATGATGAGCTGGCATTATGTTAGAAAGTTGTTATTCAGACATTATATACACTGAAAGCTTTGTAAAATATTGTTTGATTCAATTTTCTTCAATTCAATGAATTTCAAGTGCTTCTCTACTCCTCAAACTCTCTCTCATTCCTCTCTCTACTGTCTCACCTCCTCAGCTCTTCATCTTCTTCATTGCTGGATCTTTAATCTGGAATTTAGGAGGTGCTCTGTTTTGCTGAAGATCAAACAGTCCAGTGAGTGATTCTTGTCCTAAATTGGCGGATGATGGCACCAGTCAACAGAGGATCGAGAATGATGTCCAAATTTATTTGGAATTTTAGTATATCAAAAATCAATGTCCAATCTTTGTTTTATATATTAATTATAAATTAAATTTATATGGTTTTTATTTTTAAAATGAAAATTATTGTTGTTGGAATATAATAATATTATAAGCTTAATAAATGCCTTACTTTTATGTTTTCCGGAATGGTTCTTCCCATGCCGACTGACTGACCTCTTATTTATTGTAGCTTATTATATTCATTTTTATTTGCAAAAATAAGTTGATCTTAATACATTCTAAAACAAATGAGATTTATTTATTTGTTTATTAATTTTATTATTATTAATTTTTTTTTAAAGAGGAGAGAGAGAGAAGTGGATCATTTGGAAGAATAAAGCTAAAATAAATAATTCTGCATACGTTGTTGCCGCATATTCTAATTTTGATTACTTGTTAAGAAAAAATTATAGTATTGAACTTGCCATGATTTTAAAAATTAATAGCCATAAAATAAAAAATTGTTTTTTTTTTTTTGGCAAAGGTAACCACTATTGTCTCATTAAGTGATTGTCAAAAAATCGACAGATACAGTATTGTTACAAATTTATTAACATGACTAAGAGTCACATAAGATGATGAAAGTCCTCTCACATACATGCTCAGGGAATTTTTGAGAACTAAATTAAACTAATAAGTTTTCTTTACCATTTAATCATATAGGGGAGAGATACAACATCTCTTGTAAGGTACCCACTTAACTTATTTAATCAATATCATAGATAATACTTAGGTTCATGAACATCAATGAACAGTATTACTATAGTACCGCTACAATTTTGTTATAATACTTTCGGCACATGGTTTGGCCCTATGCCTTGTCCATCCAAAAAACTCACATTAGCTAATTTCTTCCTGTTTCCCTCCGTTCAATTAAAGGAATTTAATGTTTTCATTTCTCATTATATTTTGAACAAGTCATCCTCAGTAAATCAAGACTTGCTACTCAAGTGAAATGATGATTTTACCTTTGTGAGTTAACATCATTAATGACTAATTAACTGTTTTTTTTTTATATATTTCATTCCTATTTTGTAAATTTCTGAAATTACAAGTTTTTTTTAAATGTTTTTTGTTTTTTTTGTTTTTGTATGAAATGGTTGACAAATATTCTTCCTTTATAAAGAATCAGGAATGTGCATAGGTAGCTTTTGAGATTTGATTTTGAGTACTCTCCAAAACTAAAACATCCTATACAATGAATACAATGCTGATTAAGAGGTTATTAATTTTTTTGAATTATATATATATATAATAAATTCTTTTTTATTAAGGTATATATATATATATATATATATATATATATATAGTTGCAGAACACTGAATCCAATTAAATTAACTACATATTATAATTTGAATAATATGTAAAAATTAGACGAAACACGCTATATGCCTATTAGATATTTATCTCTATACATCTAACATCGTGTTTATAACAATATAATAATAAGTTATATATTTATTTGCTTTCACAGGATTTATTTCATTTGATGTCCTGAGATATAATTTTTTATACATATTTATATAAAATATAAACGAAGATATTTTGAATGCATATGTGCAGGTGTGTATACATTAAAAAAATCTCAAAATTTTAAGCTCTCCGTATAAAATGAGAAACTGAAGGAGATTATCTCATATGTCTATAATTTTGGCTTTTTCCCAGGATATATTTTTATAAAACCCCCAGTTCTTCTTTTATTTTAAACCAATAATATCCATAGTTCCCAATCAATTCCTCTTATAAGGAGATTCTTAACAATTACTATATAAATATCTCTTTAAAGTCAAAGAGTTGACGTTTTGAAAAGTCAAAGCATTGACTTATTCAAAAAACACGGCAAAGAAATCACATCATGCTGGTCCCAATCTCTCTGAGACTTTGATTTATATTAAAACAAAGACTTTAAATTCAATACCACTCCTTTTCCGTCGAAGTTACCAAGTAGTTAACGTAGAAGAAATGCCCAAAAAAAGAGAGAAGACTTGATAATTGAGATCTCTCTATATGAAGTAAGTTTCCTTCATCTTCATCACTAATACCGAAACATGGCAAGGTTTTTAGCTACCTTGGTTGGAAGAGAAGCCACGTCATCATCATCATCATCATCATCAGTTGATGGAACTCTTGTAATGGTTTGCATGGTTGTAGCTTCAGTGATGATCACGTCCATGATAATATTTGCATGTGGACATCGGCCAAAGAAGCAGAGGAAGCCACAAAATGTGGCTTATTACGGTGCTGGTGGCTATTATCCAAATACGGCAGCAGGGTACGGCGGCGGCGGTGGCGGAGGAGGAAAAGGAGGACTTGGCCTTGGTTTGGCTGCTGGTGCCGTTACTGGACTTGCCGTCGGTGCTGCTGTCGTTGCTGCCGATAATATTGGTGGTGGCGGGTGCGGTGGTGGAGGCGGCGGGTGCGGTGGTGGAGGATGCGGTGGCGGCGGTTGTGGCGGCGGCGGTTGCGGTGGTTGAAGTCTCTGGAGAAACCTTGTACTTAATAAATACATGCTTAATGGTATATATATATGTTAAATAAAAACAGAAAATAATATTCAGTTATTTGTAAGTGGGAATAAATCGGACATGAGGTTACTCGATCTTATGATGATATAATTGATTTTTTAAATATATATATATATATATATATATATATATATATATATATCCGTTGATATTCTCTTGGTAAAAAATGAGTACAAAGTTTATGATAAAAAAAAAAACAAAATAATGGTAATAAATGAAGAAAAAAAATGCTCCAAGACATTTAAATAGGTCCATAGATATATTTGTATCCTAGCCCACGCAAAAAAAAACAAAAACAAAAATCGACCTTAATTAAAATTGGTGAACATAGAGTGAAACAATTGTGATTATTTTGCTTCAACTAAATATTCCAAAAAATAACAACCATAAAAAACTGCCAAAAATCCATGAGACAAGAAGTCAAATTCATTTGCCAAGATAGTTTAACTAAAAAGACTGATATGTGTTCAAAATTATTTAAAATAAAAAAGATATTGCAAGAATAAATGGTCCATCATTTTAAGGCTATGTTTGGATACAAAATAAAAAAAATCTAGCATAATTTTATTATATAAAAAATATAAATAATTATTAAAAAATAATGAAATATTTTATTTTTATATAATGAGTGTTTAGTTAATAAAATAAAAAAAATATTATATAAATATTTTACATATTTACAATGAGAAAAAACTGACATAATTTTAAAGTGTAAATTAAATACCCAAACAATTATTATAATATAATTATATAAAAATATTATATTATATTATAATATACTGATTATGACATAATATTAAATTATTCACATGTACCCTAACAATTACGTGATAAAATACACGTCATAGTAAGTAGACTATTGTGACCTTACAGGCAAAAAAAAAAAAAAAAAGCTTCTCGAATGTTGAAATTTTGTTATCCTAAACAAATTGATTATTTTTAATAATTTTGTGAGGGCAAAAACCCTTCCTAATTTTGAAATTTTTTAATAATTTACGCACAGAAAATCCCATTTACTTATTCCATACATATTTATTTCCCACACCCCATCTCTGTTTTAATCTAATCGTTCATTATTAATTTCTAAAGTGAACTCATAGCAATTTGTTTTTAATTTAACAAAAATTAATGAGGGAAAAATCTAAAAGAATTGATTAATTTCGTTAAATATATAAAAAAATTGATAACCACATGACAGTAAACTACCGCATGAATGCCTAATTCAACCTATGCAACAAATGAAATTCATGAAACTTACTTTAATAATAAAAGTTATGAAACTAATATATATATATATGGAAAATTACTGTTCACCCATCGGGAATTTCAAAACTTCCTAAAGACCCTCTCCAACTTTTACACATCCCGGACAACCCTTCCTTTATAGTTTACATTCACTTTTACCCCCTATCAGTCACTACAAGTGGATCCATGCTATGAAATTTCATTTTTTCCCTTGCAAATGATGAGAAAAATACCGTCTAATCACATCATATCTGACCTTTTATGCATACATGTGTGCATTTTTTTTGCTTTATTGTTTAATTATCCCAGTCTCTGTTTAACTCAATCAAGTTTCATTTAAAAACTGTCTTCTCCGTTTAAATTATTATGTTTATGTTTAAATATTTGTTTTGACGTTTACATTTTATAGTTATCGTTTAAAACTTTTATGTTTCTGTTTAAAATCTTGATCATACTAGTTAACCATGGAACAATCTAAACATCTTAATACCCTAAAAAACAAGCTAAATCCATTCTTGAGAATTAATATTTTTTCACATGATCCATCTATCTATATATATGCAATCAATTGAAATGGATGTTAAATTTATGTTCATGAATGTTAGAATATTTGATAGTAATGTATCAATGATCAAAATCTTATTATATAATAATATTTATTGAATTTTAAAATTTTTAAATAAAACAGAATAAAATTTTTGATGTTTTTCTAAATATCTAAAATAAATTCAAAAAGATTCACAAATTTTTAAGCGTAAATATAAGTTTTTAAACGGAAACCTCGATTCTTAAATAGAGAGATATCACTTGTTAAACAGACACCGAGTTTCTTAAATATAAACCACAATATTTAAACGGAGACATACGTTTTTAAACAGAACCCTCAATTTTTAAACAGAGAGATATCACTTGTTAAACAGAGAGCGAGTTTCTTAAACAGAAACCGCAATATTTAAATGGAGACATACTTTTTTAAACTAAAACTCATTTTTTAAATAAAAATTTCATTTGTAAAACTGCAACCATATCAAATGAAAGGGGAAACGTACATTATAAACATTAAACAAATCATAACAAACGAAAAACTATTTCGATCGTGTACACATACGACAATGTAAAACAAAACAGAACTGTCTAGGATGCCTTGAATCGAGTCTTCAATCTGTGGTGAGTCGACTATGTTGCGTTTTGCAGAGCTGTACGGGGTCTCGCTGCCAGGGCAGCGAGTAGGCGGTCCGGAGGTAACGCGCCCCGGCCTGGGGGTCGAAAAGGGCGGAGATGCCCCCGGTGGGGGATCTGGGGCAACGCCCCCGAAACTGTATGGTATATATCATATACTGTTCTTCCAAACTCTAATAAAATTTTGATTTCCCCAAAACTTTTTGTTCTTGGTTGTTCATCTGTGTCTTTGCGATAAGGAAATTACAAAACCTTATCAAATGATGTTGTCGTTGGAATTCAGTCAAGGTCTCAACTATCGGTGTCAACTAGCATCGCCATTAACTAGGTTTACCGCCATAATCACAAGCCTGTGACAATAACAACACATTCAGCAGTATTCACAAATTTTTAAGCAGAAATATAAGTTTTTAAACAGAAACCTCAATTCTTAAACAGAGAGATATCACTTGTTAAACAGAGACCGAGTTTCTTAAACATAAAGTGCAATATTTAAACGGAGACATACGTTTTTAAACAGAACTCTCAATTCTTAAACAGAGAGATATCACTTGTTAAACGTAAAACCGAGTTTCTTAAACGTAAGCCGCAATATTTAAACGGAGACATACTTTTTTAAACGTAAACCCTCGACCCTTTCCTTCCTCAATTTTCTCAACTTGATCACCGATCTCCAATCCATAAACAACTTTCCCAAGGAGCACTCCCAACCTCACCACCACGAACATCAACTACCATCTCCACGTCATCACAAGATCTATCCTTTTCCAGCCCGATCAACATCACCAACCTCTCCATTGCCGGCCACGAACTCCCGCCACCACTTCACCGCACTCCAAACTTCTCCCTTCCACCATCTCCATCTTCGCATCACCCCATCTTCCTGGTTACCATCAATTTCAGCACTCTGTCACTCACCTCCGGCATCATCTGTCGTGTTTTAGTTTTCTGTGCGTGTGTTGTGGGTGTTTAATTTGCTTTAGATTTGTTGTGTCTTAAGTTTTAACTTGTTTTTGATCATTTTGGATTAAAAAACTAGTCAAAACATGGGTTTTGAGAAAGTACATGGGCTGAGCTAAAAGTACACGGCCATGTACTTGCCCGAGTAACTTCCAAATGCTTGTTTTTCCTTCATCCCGGGAGATACACGGCCGTGGTTTGATTTACACGGCCGTGTTTCTCCCTCCTAGGAGATACACGGCCGTGTTTTGATTTACATAGCCGTGTAACGCCCCAAATGCATATTTTTCCTCGTCATGAAAGTTACACGGCCGTGGCATGATTTACACGCCTGTGTAACTCCACGAATGTGCATTTTCCCCCTCATTCTATGAGATACACGGCCAGGACGTGATTTACACGGCCGTGTACTTGGCCGCGTACCCCCACTGCTATATAAATCCTGAACTTAAGCCCTAATTCCTCCATTTTCTCTTCTCCTCCCTCTTTGGCCCTTGATTTCCATTGCCCTAATTGAGAAGAAAGAACCACTCCTAGACTATTTCCTCCTCCCTTAGTTGAAGATTATTGAAGGTGAGTTTCTCTTCTTCTCCATATTTCTTTATTTCATGTTGTTTTGAGAGAACATGTGGCCCTAGGTTTAGAGATTGAATCTTGGTCAACTTTTGATGAAATTGTTGTGCTATTTGATTTTTTTCTTCCATTCTATCTTGTTTATTGAATTGATCATAGGAATTAACATTTTTTTTCTACCTTGTTGAAATTGTCTCTTCTAATCATGAAATTCGGGGTTACTGTAGCACTCAGGATTTCTTTGGTTAAACTTGGTATTCTTAGTTGTTTGGGGAAGTTGATCCCCATAGAAACCCCTTGGAACCCCTAGGGACAAGTTCAGGGCATGTTCAAGCCTATCTAGGGCTTTAGGGTTTGTAGCATGAAGAGATTTATGTTTGTCATTTATTTGTGTTTTCTTTTGATTTGAGCCCTTGTGGTCGGTATTGGTGAAGGTGGTGAGAGCTCGGCTAAAGGCAAAGAGCCGGCGGAGGAGTAACGTCGTATAGGAGTTGATCTCCTAAGTTTGTGAGTGGGACTTTGATTTCACAATGCTTGTCAATTTTCTCTAAATATATGTATAACTAGTTTTTATGAAAAGCTCATAATTTATGAGAATTGAATTGATGATTTAGTTGTTTGACAAGTTTTCTTCATGCTTCGTCTTTTGAGTGCAAAACTTTGAAGAAAATGATTTATGTTATATTATGCATGCTATTATGTTGGTTTAAACTGAAGAATTTCATACACATGTTATACTTTTGATCCGGCGTATGCAAATGTGAATATTGGTCCTGGACGAGGACCCTGTGGAATGATTTACTTGAATTGCATTACTTTTACTTCTGATAATATTTTGATGGTGATGGGGTTGTAACCTACCTACTGCAGTAGGGGGTACTTACGGTCCAGCCTTTAGAGGTGGTGTGGTGGACCCGACCGATCCGTCCATATCAAGTGGCGCGTAGAGCCCCGACCGGGACGAACATCGTATCCGGAGTCACCATACGGATTTGGTGGGTCAACGTCAAAAACATGAGCGTTTGACGGCTCTAAACTTAGCCGCAGCCACGGCTAGAGTTTAGAGAGGTTTTTAGACCAATGTTCGACTGTTTGAAATGGAAAAATTCGCATTTTATGAAAATATACTTCTTATGAAAAATTTAACCAATTTCTAAAGAGTTTTGTGAATTATCGGTTCCGACATTTTCATAATTGTGTTTATATCTATATTGGGTGTTCAAACCCATATGTATTACTACATGTTTGAATTCGGTTTTCTCTTTATATTTATCCTTGTTATATGAAACGTTTGTACTTACCACTCACCGAGTGACTCTAGTTACTCACCCTCTTTCCCTTTTCGGGGTTTACTCAAGCAGTGGTGGTGCGGCGGACTAGGGTGTCGGGCATACGTCGGCTAGTCATTTTTTTAAATTTTATTTCATGTAGGTTGTTTATCGAACATCATACATTGTGTAAGGACATGGATCCACTAGTGTGATTGTTCTCCTTAGAACCGGTTTGTATGTTCATTGACTTTATTTCTCTTTGAGACCTTTGTTGGATTTGTGGCATGCACGTCCTTTGAATTATGTACTCGATTATTGCCCCTCAGCCTCATTTTAGGTGTTATTGTATTTTATTCTCGTAATTGTCCAGGATGTGGTAAGCTTTGCGGCGACTAGAGTGTTGAGTGATGGGGGTGTCCCTCCTCGAGTGGTCGCGGCGGTTGTCACGTGTCGGTCCTGTGGGACGGGGTGTGACATCATCACCGCATCAAGCACGACGATCGCCTTCTTCCAAAGCTAAAGGGGTCATGGCTAGGGCTTCCACCCTATCGCCGGTGGATGGTTTCGGGGGTCATCCCGGGAGTTGAGATCGAGGCCACGGAGTCTCATCCATGGACCAAACCCTACACTACATTGGAGAAGAACGAACCTTAAGAAAGAGATACAGAGAGACAGAGATAGAGACAGAGACAGAGGTACCCGAATTGGGATCAATCGGTAATGGAGATGGAGATTGGGAGGTGGAGTTCCTTCGAGCTCAAACCGACAAAATGATTGGACTCGCCACGACTTCCCATGCAAGAGTAATTTCGTCCATAAAATTAAGAAATAACTTTATTAACCATCATTATATGCTTTGGGGGGTTAGAAAACATTATTTTTAAAAGGAAGGGGTTTTTAGGTATTGCGAAATTAACGGGGTGTTTTTGGCCATATTGCAAACTTAGGGGATTTTTTTTGGTAATTTCCACATATATATATTTGTTTGTTTTATAAAATATATAAATCACTCATATGAACCCATGTTGTAAGAGAGAATTAATCCTTTAACCTCTTAGATAAAAAAAAAAAAAATCACTATTTTTATAATATAAAAATGAATTTTAATTAATCCATTAAAAAACACTCCTATATATGTTCATTTACCCAATAGTTATATTCAGGGGTCGCTTTGGTTCACACAGTAATAATATATTACTACGGTAATGAGATTACCATGGTAATGAGGTTAGAAATGTTATATGCCCGGAAATATTATGGTAATGTGGGATTACTATATTTGGTTGAGAACTTATATTACCGATAATCCTTCATTATCATATTTGGTTAGTGATGGTAATCAATTCAAGAATATGTGAAATTTATCAAAATATCCATACATATAAAATTATAAAAAATTTAATTTAAAGTATTTAGATAAATAAATAATTAAATTATAATATAAAAAATTATATATTTCACATTTTTCTAAAATATATTGGTATTTAAAATTTTGAGCAAATTTAACCTAATTTCAACATTTTTATTATTTGGGCACTAATTTTTATATAAAGCCCATTTAATAATGCAAAAACTATTAAAAATGGTCCTATATATTAACTGGTAAGTAGAAGTACATAATACATTCATTAAAGACAAAGTTAAACTAAAGTTTTGGTGGAAGAAATATTTACACTGAATGTCTGGGGTATAACTGAAATTTTTTTTTTTTTAGATTACCACCAATATGGTAATCTGGATTACTATATATTTTTATGATAATCAGATTATCACATTATTTAATAATATTTTACTATTGATAATTTCATATTAGAACCGAATGACCCCTCAAAGTAACGATAAAATGCATCCCCATTGGAGGAGGTACATATTCAAATAATCAATGATTCAATTGAGCTTTGATGTGATCATTCAAGTCACAAGTTTGCACATCTTATCACAATCAAAGTATGAAGATACCATCGCCTTAGGAAGTTACAAAAGAATCCTCTTCTTTTATTTATTTTCAAATCTTATTTTTCAAAAGTTTAATTATAAAGAAGGAATTTTTTTTTTTTGGGCCGGCTTAACCGGTCCATTATATGACATAGTATTGCTTTTAAAAGTTTAGTAAAACGACAACATATAAAAACTTTTCCATGATAAATTAAATTCGATTAATTTATAAAAAAAATTAATTCTGTTAAAGTTGGAACGGATGTTTTATAAGATAAAACTTGTTACCTTAGGTAAGCTTAATTAGTTAATTAAACTAAATCCTTTTATCTTTATTTATATATATGAGCCAAGTGCTTTTTTCTCAATTGATACTTTTCGATTAACTTATTTAATGATATTAAAAAAAAATTTATTTGATAAAAAAAAGCAAGCGTTATAAAAAATAGAATCAACAAACCACTATTTACACATGAGGAGTGATTTTTTATATAGGATTCTCATCTCCTCTATGTAAGATTCTCAAACTTTTACCTTTTAACTATATTAATGTTGGCTATTAAGAAATTTTAATATGAAATAAGTTAATTCTTAGTATTAGTTTAATCTTTTTTATTTTAGATTAAATAATTTCATATTTACTGTTTTATCCTAATGGCAAACCTTTCTATTGGTTCACCGGTTCATTCTACTAATTTTTGTTTTTGTACTTTCAACCAATTCTTTTATCAATTTATATTGATCATTTCCAAATTAAAGTGAAACATATTAGCTTATTTATTTTTATTTAATAAAAAGAATTTATTCGTTTTATAAAGAAAATTAATATTTAAATAGTAGTGATTGAATTCTCTCTGGCATTGCAATAATTGGAGTGAGTCCAATTCAATTACTCCTTTGAATTTATCTATGCATCCACTGATCATTTCTTAGAAAATTTACTTTGTTTTGTTTTGTTTATTTTGTATTTGGATGGTCAATTACAAATGAATGTCTTAATTTCTATTTGTTAATATTAACAGACAATTTTATTCGTAGGAAGCAAATGGATATATATATATATATATATATATATGAGAAATTAAATTATAAAATAGAACAAAATGAATAGCCAAATGAGTTTACCAAGACTTAAACAATTTTAAAAAATAATAAATGGAATACAAATATAATTTTTTTAAAAAATCTAAATATTATCTCTAACACTGAAATTATAAGGTTTTAGAAGGTTCTTGTAACTTTTTTCCTACAATGAAAACAATGAAAGTCCTGTGTTTTGACATGACAAAAAACCAAAAAATCAATAACTTAGTGATTAAGCAATTAGGAAAATCAAAGTCATCATCATGGGAAGAAAGACCATTTCCACAATCCCTCTCCAAATGAAAACAAATTTTCCAAGAAACAATCATGTTAATCTCTATTTGAATTTAAAACCACTTTCTTTGTTTTCATTTGTTAATTATCATCAACTTCCTCAAAAAATTAAAAAAAAAAGAAGAGCAAGAAGAAGAAGAAGAAGCTACAAAATAAAGTTTATAAAAGAAAAAGATACAAAATAATTCCAGTACAAACAATAGATCATAATAAGGAACAAGAGAAATATATAGGACAAGTTATAATAATAATAATAATTATTATTTTTCTTAAAAGTGAACTAATGCAAACATACAAACCCTTATTTCTATTACATCAAAAGAGATCATGCATCTCCATCTCCACATGTTCATACATACATACATACATAGACATACACAATTTATGTTAAAAACTTCAAACTTGTAAAGTTTATACCTACTTGAAGATGAGGAGATGTGATCAAGTTCATGCATGATCTATATTCATATGTGCATGGATGCATAGTTCGCCGGAAAGGAATTAAAACCCGGTGGCGCCGATGAACTCAAGAGCCCGGTTCCGGCGCTTCCGGGAAGCCTCAGGTTCTTCACTGCATGTTGATAGTATCCAAGAGATGATGGACAACCATAATATGATCAAGCAATACATGGCATCACCTCCATAACTTCCCCTCACTTCCCATCACTTCCATCTTCTTTTTCCTTAAATCTCTCACTTCTTGCTTTCCCCTTCCTTCATTGTCTTATATATATATATATATATATATATATATATATATATAAATTAATTAATGAGAGATAGAGAGAGAGAGAGAGAGAGAGTGTGTGGTCTTATCCTTTACGGTGAGTATAAAAAATCAGTCACAAGACGTGTTGACCAAGTTGGGATTGAATGAGTCTGTGTGCTGTTTTGCTTTCCATTTATTTATTTATTTATTTATTTATTTATTTATTTATTTATTTATTTATTGAAGTTTTAATATGTGTGAGGATTTGTTTGTTTGTTGGGTTTGGACTTACTGGTTCCTTCAAACTCTTTGTTATGTATGAATTAATTCTTTTTATAACTTCAGATTGACTCAATTATTTTGGAACAATTTATTTTAATTTGTATGAATTATGTGACTCAATCAACTTAATTAGTTGGCTCAATGGAAACAATATTAAATACATTTATGTAACGTAAAAAATATCTAATTATAAATAATATGTTTGTTTAGTACTGAAACGCTAACGTCAATTTCAACGTGAAAGAAAAAAAGTTTTGGGAGTTTGAACATCGTTTTTGCATGGTTTATTTATTTATTTATTTTTAAATAATAAAAACTCTATTTATGCGTTACATTGTTAAACCTTTAGAAATCTTTTGGATTAGTATATATATCTTAATCAGATTATAAAAGACTAGGGAGCTTGCAATTTCTTGATTCAGAGTTGACTAAAAATTCTTGGAAATAGCATTTGTTAATCAAATAAAATAATTAATATGGATAATAAAAGTCATGCCAAAATTGAAAGGCACCTTTTGAAGTCAAAGTTTGATGGTAACATTGTTCACACATAAAACTAAAATTTGTGTTTGTTTTATTCAATACTAAGTCAGCACATTTCATTTCATATTACAGGTTAAACTGTGAAAGTGTGAGAAATATAAAATTTTTATGCATATTACAATTTTTACTAGATATATTAATATAATATTATATAAATAAATATATTTTGAAACGATAAATTTATGTTAGGGATATTGATTATTTCTGAAAATAAAAAGAAAAATTTCATGGTAAAAGTAAATATTTTAACTACTACAGTTGTATATGAAGTGTTAAAAATTTGAGAGTTAAACAAGGTGGAGTGTTAATAATTGATGAAATTAAACAACGAAAAATGGAAGGGATGAAAAGGCATGCAATTTTAAAACTTGGATTAAAATAACTTTACATTGAAAGTGTGTTCATACAAAACAATTGAATTTATTTTGCATGTATTTTTTTTTGAAAGATTTTAACATAAGTCAATAATAGTATTTTATTTTTGTTTATAGCATGATTTGTAGAGTTCAACTTACCTGGTTTGAATACCAGGCAAATCTCTGGTTATATATATATATTATGGGGTGTAGGTTTAGGGTAGGGTGCAGGTTTAATTGTTTATATGTTTTTTAATTAAATAGGGTGGAGGAATTGTTTACAGTGGATTAAAAAGTGGATTAAATTAGGGATTTCCCCGGTTTTGAAACTAGGGAAGATGACATCTAATTTGCACGTGTATTTAGTTTAAGGGGGCGTTTGGTTCAGCGGTAATGATATATTACCACGGTAATAAAATTACCATGGTAATGAGGTCGAGAATATTATATGCCCGGGAATGTTGTGGTAATGTGAGATTCTTGTGTTTGGTTGATAACTTATATTACTAGTAATCTTTCATTACCATGTTTTGTGAGTCATGGTAATCACATCGGTAATATGTCAAATTTACCTAAATACCCCTACATATAAAATTTTAAAAATTTTAATTTAAAATATTTAGATAAATAAATAATTAAATTATATATATATATATATATAATTATTTATTTACCTAAATACTTTAAATTAAAATTTTCAAAATTTTATATATAGGGTGTTTAGGTAAATTTATTTAATATATAATTATTATAATTATATATATAATTAAATAATTAAATATTAAATAAATTTAACAAAATACCCCTATATATATAAAATTTTGAAAATTTTGATTTAAAGTATTTACATAAATAAATAATTAAATTATATATATTTTTTAATAAAAATGGAACAAAACTAGGGTTTTGATAATAAATATAATATGAAATTATGTTAAATAAGTGGGGGTATAATTGGAAAAAATAAATTTTCTAGATTACCACCAACCTGGTAACTGGATTACGACCTATTTTGGTGGTAATCAGATTACCACCTCATTTGGTAATATTTTACTATTAGTAATCTCACATTACCATTGCTACAGTAACTAAACATGGTAATGTGAAAACATTACCGCTAGATTTCTGGTAATGTTTTCACATTACCGCGAACCAAAACGGCCCTAAATGTTAAGTGGAATACAAAAGAAAGAATAAAACTGTAATTGTTTAATTTGGTATATATTTTATTTATAATTAAATCATACATTAGTATATGTTTTATTTAGAATATTTCTAACTCCCCAAGCTTGTTTTAATTTGTCAAATTATTTTCTTCTAAATTTGATATTCAAACTTTTGTTATATATTTTAATATTATTAATGATATTGATCTCATATATTTTTTACTGATTAAATAGTAATTGAAGGGTTAAGAAAAACCCTACTTGAACATAAATAGTTCTCTTTTTTTTTTAAAAAAAAAGCCGATAAATACACAGTTTGTAGTGAGTTACCATTAGACTATTAGTAGTTTCTCATAATTTATTTTTCTCATTTAGTTGGTAACATTTTTTTAATGAACACCTTTCACTCTTTTTTTCTCATTGCTTAGAATAGTTTAACCATAAAATAAAGAGATTATTATTTACAAGAAAAAAATTAATATAACGAAATGTATAAATTTATTCATTATAACTTAGTCAAGTAAGAACTAATAAAGGGAAATTTCTTCGCAAATGAACCTCTGAATTCAGAGGCATAGGAAATCACTACAAAAACCCATAACACTTCCATATAAGCCAACAAAACATATATTATTATTATTATTATTATTATTATTATTATTATTATTATTATATATTTCATGAACCGTTGTCTCATTCCTTGAGCTCTTATTCTTGTTTCAATAACAAAACTTTCTATAATGGTTGTCACAAAAGTCATAGCCTGTTTTTTATCATTAAAAAAAAAACAAAATCATAACTTGTTTGTATATATGTTTAGTTGGAAATTACAATGTTTTGATGATGAAGATGACATGGCTTGACCATTTAAGAACAAGTGTATAGTTTTAACTTGACTAAACCAAGTGGTGAGTGGTTTTAGAGTTGGCCAAGTGTCTAGTTTAAGTGGAGCATTGAGGACCATGTTTTCCCTTTTGGCACTTAACCTTTGGTTTTGATTAAATAATTCCTTTTAATAATATAAGAAAAAGAGAAGAAAAAATATTCATTTCAGCCAATCAAGGGGTGGTTCACTTCTCCATTTAACATTGATCCCCCTCAATCTTATGTAATAAATGGACTCTTAATTAATTTAAGAAAATTTAACTCATTTGACAATAATTTCTTAAATTATAATACTTATATGTAAATATGATCAATTTTTTTTTCATATATTTTATATTATTCACATATAGTGAGACAATTAATAATGATAATTTGGTAATGGTACACATAGTTATCTTAATTGTTCAATATTATTTATAATGTGGTACTAAATTTGCATTCATTCTTTACTGTGATAAAAATGGTTTACTTATTAATGTTATTTGTCGTATAATATTGAAGCCTAATAAAATATAAATGTTTTTTAGCAAATGTTTTTAACATGCACTGAAATTCAAACTCAGTCATTTGCTTAAGCATTTATCACTTGCAAATAATACTAGTTTTCAATAATAGTAGTGATTTATATGTGATTGTTTTTTTTTTTTTTTTTTTTTTTTTGAGATAGGGCGACAAGCGCCAATTCTCGGGGCGTTCGCGTAGTGGGAGGAATGCCTACAAGTCCTCACCCTCTTGAAACGGGAGAGTACGGTTCGGAAAGATTGAACTCGCGTCTCCTCTCACGAGGGGACCCGAGGTACCGCTGGGCTACAAGCTTTTTGGTTGTGCTTGTTTTTTTCATAAAATATTTCTTTGATATTTTTTACAAAGTTATTTATTTAAAATTTTCTAGAAGAGAACTTATAAAATGGTTGAAAAATTTATCATGAATTTTATTATTTGTTGAACAAAAGCAAGGCATAAAAGCTTATGTTTAATTTCGGTGGGAAATATGATTCTTACATTGTTAACATCATCATTGCCCTAATTCAAATAAGAACAAGAAATTTAAATAAAAAATAAAAACCGAGACAAATGATCTACCATTATTCCCACAATATTTTTGTCCGGCAATTTGAAACCATATACTTTAAATTTTAATTTTTCAAAAATATGATTTGAATTTCTAAAAATATCAAATAAAATATATTAACATATTAAAAAGTACATCTTTTAATTCATAAATGAATTTATAAAATAAATAGTTAAAATATTTCTGTTAATTAAAAAAGTTGATTGAGAATGGTAATTATTATTTATAGAAATATTTTTTTATTATTTTGCATCTTCAATACTGTTTATTACTATGTTTAAATGGTGGGTTCTCTCTCTCACTCTGTTTATATATACAAAAAATAATAAAATTAGTAAAAAAATTTTAAAAGTATAAATTGCAAATAAGGAAACATTTTATTAATAATAATTATCACAATTAATAATAATAATAATAATAATCATTATTTTCATTTAAAAAGCAAATTGAGAATAGTGTTGATAAGAGAACCGTTCACCACCTTCGTCTTTTTCACTGTCTCCGAACTGCTAAAACCTCCATCCTTTTCTACAAGGGACAAGGGTCTCTCTCTCTCTCTCTTTCATTCATATGATTCTTGTGAGCAAGGGCAAACCCTAGAAGCATCTTAGTCGATCCGGAAAAATCCAAACTTTTGCACTGTGAAATCTCTTGTATTGATTTGTGGCTCTCTTTTTCTTTGTTGTTTTGCAGCAGGAGGAGAAGGGCGGTGCGTCTTTGGAGGTGAAAGGGTGAGGAGGCGAGGAAGATTCTTTTCATTGTTCTTCTTCAAGAGAAGGAAAGATCGGATTTTTAGCTTTTGATTGGTTTTTTTTTGCAGAATTGTTAGAAGCGAAGGCAGTTTCAGAAATCTCAGATAAAAAAAACCCTTTTTTTGGCTGATTTTTAAGGTTAGTTCATGATCGAGATCTATTGTGTTTGTTTTTGAAAGGGAAAGGAAGTATGGTTTCTTTTTTGTGAACCTTTTCTTTTTCTTTTTGGGGAGTAGGAGAAAACGAAGTTTAGCAATCTGTGAAAATAAAACCTTTTTTGTCTAATAATTTGGGAAAGTGAAAGATCTAATCTGTTATTATCAGGAACGAGTTCCTGATTTTGATTTCCGATCTAATTTGTTCATAGTAATGGTGGATGATTGATATCATTAGATCTCTGGAAAGAAACCCTAATATTCCCTTGTATTGAATAGATGCAAAAGAACTAATTTCCTCTTTGCTTTCCCTTAACGAGAAAAAAATTTCTTTTTTTTTTTTGACATCTTGGTTTAGTATTTATACTGTTTCACAAACTTGTTGAGATTCATCTGTAGAAGTCACAAAATATGAAGAAAGTTCTGCTTTTGATTTATTGGAGTTCAATAACAGAGCACCAAATCATCAGAGTATATTTCTGATGATTTTAGCGGAGAACTCTTGTGTATCCTTTAGTGAAAGATTGAAATTTTATCCAGAATGTCAGATTATATTTCTCAAATTTTGATGTATATGTTTATGCAGGTTGAGGATCATGGACCAGCAAGGGCATGGGGCACCTCCAGTGATGGGTGTGGCAGCGCCAGTGCAGTATGGCACCCCAGCCGCTGCCGGAGCACCCTACCAGGCATACCAGCACATGTATGCTCAACAGCAGCAACAGCAGCAGCAGCAGCTCCAAATGTTCTGGGCTGACCAGTACCGTGAGATTGAACAAACTACTGACTTTAAGAACCACAGCCTTCCACTTGCCAGGATCAAGAAGATCATGAAGGCTGATGAGGATGTGCGAATGATCGCAGCTGAGGCTCCTGTTGTATTTGCACGTGCCTGTGAGATGTTCATCCTTGAGCTCACCCATCGGTCATGGGCACATGCGGAGGAAAACAAACGCCGAACCCTGCAGAAGAATGACATTGCCGCTGCGATCACTAGGACAGATGTATTCGACTTCTTGGTTGACATTGTTCCAAGGGAGGAGGGTAAGGAGGATGTAGTTCCACGGGGGCTTGGTGCACCTCCAGGTGATCAACTGCCCTACTATTATGTGCCGCAGTAGCAATAACAATGATGTGAGTCATTGTGCATGAGTTAAAAAAAAAAAACCCCTGCTTGTTGACGATGATGATGTTTAACTTTGTTTGGATGGTGTGCTACCTGTTTGCTGATGACATTAAGTAGTTCCCATATTCGTGTATGAATGGTTAGTGGGAAATACTTGTTAAATTCGGGGATGGCTATCCAACTTTGTGCTTTATGCTTATGTAGGAAAATGTTTTCTTATCTGAACTTGTTTCCTAATTCTTGCATGCCTCTTTTGTTGCCGTAGTGATTGCTTTATTTTAATTTTAGTTTAATCCTATGTTTTTTGGGTGATGCTCTGAACCTGTTTGTGTGTGTTTGCTCATGTAATCTGTTCAAGCCTATGCTTCTTTGTCAGAATCTATGGATGCTTGAAGTGATTTGTGTGTTGAGGACTCTGTTTGTTTAGTCGTGTTGAAATTGATGTATTTGTTGGCTTCCTTTTTTATCACCTTAAACTTTGAATTTTTATGGTTCTTTTGTGGAGTAGATGTTATTAAGTTGAATTGCGCTAATATTATACCAAAGATTATATAGAGTTGGCTGCTCCCTTTTCTTGAGAACATTAGTGTTCAATACTCTTCTCAATGCTCGGTTGAGTCCTATTTATTGGATCACAGTGAAATGTAAGCAGTCTTTTGATGATGAATTACACTAGCCATGTATTTATCAACTGTAGTTAAAAAATGATGTTGAATTCTGAGTGACTTGAAGATGACTGTTCACAATTTGTATTCTCCGTTGTTTTCCTATGGACTGAGGTCATTATTTCTGGCCTTTAAATAATGTTATTGGCTCTTGCTGAAAATTGGTTTTGTTTTGCACTGATTTGTTTAGGTGATCCTGCTCCCTACTTCCTGAATATGTTGTACATCTTATTGTTGTGTGGCTGTTACAAGATAATGTGTGTATGTTTAGTTGATAAAAAATCTCCATTCTCATGTAATAACTGGTGATGAATTAATTGACATTGTTTTCCAGCATTTATGAAGACATTTTAATTGGCTAAGAAAATCAGTATATCTGCTGATATATAACTGAGATTTGTATGATCTCTTGTATCAAAATCTTGAATGCATTTCTCTGATGTTCATTGGAATTGTCGAATCTGAGATCGAATCTTATCATCTGTTTGTTCATGTTTTTGACCAAATGTTTCTGAATCTCTTATTCTTAGATATAGAGAGATCCAACAAGATATAAAGAATATCATCAATCACTATAAACATAAATAAAGTGATACACTGGGGCTAATGTTTGTTTTGGAAGCATATTGTCGTCACAGTTTACATTACCACCAAGCCTATATCTCTATACAAACTCCCCATCAAAACTTCAAGCATTAACACAAGTCTATTAACATTACGAGGAGTCGGTCTTTTTCTCCACCTTGTTAGAAGCACGTTAATGGCCATCTAACCAAAGCTTCACAGCTCCTGCAAACCTCCCAGTAGCATAAAAAGCACACCTCCAGACAAACTTATTAGTTAAATACGATTGAGCATTGGCGCTGGTGCGCCGCTTGCTGATACAGCATCACCTACGCGATGGATGGAGAATTTTCCATTCATTAAACTTAACTTCTTGTCTTGGCTCTCTTCATACCAAGGCTATTGTATGGAGACACTGAACCAGACATGTGTGATCCTTCTTCACGGAGAGTACCGTTGAGCATGGCCAGCTCGCGTAGCTGCTGCTTCTTAAAAAAGTCTTGTGACTCATCCTGCATTTGACAAAACATAAGATGCAGTTATGAGTTTAGGAAGATCTCTGAATCATAAATACAAGTTCACACTACCACAGGCTTGAGAAGATCTTCAAGGATATTGTGTGCTTGGGCCAGGCGAGCATCAACAATTTCACCTGGCAGCTCTGCCTCTATTAAGATGTGAAGGGGTTCATTTAGATGTTCATAGCCAGGTTTCCCTCGCATCATTTCCCTCCTGAAAATGAAACAATTAAATGGACTAGCAAATTAATCACAAGGTCGTCTTTGTTATGGGGTACATATATAATACATATGATTTTGACAGCTTTAACTACATTGCATATATAATATATATTATTCTTATAGATTTAACTACATTATCTATCTTATGATTATGTTGAACTATGGTGAACTTCATGTCAAAAGCCAACCTGGCAACACAATTCTATCAATTATGAAGTTCATCATTCTTCTCATTTTGCAAGAATGAAGCATCTTCATTCAAACACATGGTCTGATAGCCCAAGCATTAAAATCCAATGTTTTCCTGGTTATCTATTTAGGAATCTAGCCATGAAGTTTGAAAATAGGGCATGAAGAAGACAATCTAAAAGCTGGTAGCATATACTATTGGTTCAGTATCTACACAATAGGAATGCAATAGGCTTTCCTCTGAAAACTCTCACAGGAGAGAAAGAAGTCAAAATTCAGATGATTCCACGGCAACTCTGTTTGTTTATTTTATTATTCTGGGGCAATTTGATCCATTTTTCCCCTTTGATTGTAATAGTGTATTGTAGTACATATCATCAAAACTGCAAACACAACCAATAACTGTTTTCAAAGAAGAAAATAGAATTCTTAAAAAGCCAAAAGCAAGAAACAGCAGAATAAGCAGAGCATAATTCTATATAAAGCCTGTCATACTAGGCATGGAGAATCATATAATCATGGAGCAAGTCATTTTTTTTTTTACCCGTGTTGGATCTTTTATGCTGCCCCCGCCCTCTAATAAGGGACACGGCAATCTGTAATTGCCTCGACACGCCTTAAGAGAGTTACCCCTGGGACCAAGAAGACGTCCAACAAAGTTGTACTGCAGAAATAGAAGAGGAAAATGAGAGCTCAACCCAAACGAAGAAGTATGGTATAGATGCAAAACAAGAAACTTGGGCATACAGAAGGGTATTTGTCCACCGGAACATCCACTCTGATTGTTTTCTTAACTAAAAAAGCCTGCCAAACTTCCTTGTGACCCAAGCCAACCATGTGCTGCTGACTGTTGTAAAAGCCCCAACCTCTGTTGTTGTTATAAGACAGATCACATCATGTAACAAAGAAAAATATAGTATCATATAAAATATTGATAAGGGCTCCAATTTGTTACGATATACTAGATCCAAGGGAAGCTCACCAAAAAGCTGAAAAACAAGTAATCGACATATAAGAGGAGTAGTTCTAATTTGTAACCTTATAAATTGAAACAGCAACATGGTGCAAAAAATTATATCAAGAACAGATGAAATTTTAATGACAATAAATGTCAAACATCCTCAAAGTTGTTACATAAAATAACAAAGTTTGCAAAATATAAGCTATTGTTAAGCAGAAAGAATTAGCTTGCTAACTGAAAAATGTTAAAAGAAGAAAAATTCAAGAGTTATTACACAGTAAAATTCAGAAGAGAAACATCCTGTAAACTACTCGAGAGATGTAGAAAGCATGTAGCTATTTGTCTTCAAAATTTCTAAAAGCGAGAGGAGAAATTCTGGAAGGGATGGACTATGGGAAAAAGAAGTTTTCAGAATTAAAAATAAAATCTCTAACCTGAGAAGCTCTGCATTAGAAACCAGGAAATCTAGCATTAAATGTAAATACAAGGATGAAGTGCCCATCAGTCATAACAAGAGGCAAT